>JAQFYE010004211.1:0-13781 GCA_034694305.1 Protaphorura glebata
ATCCTACTACGACGGAGGCTGTACATAACCCCTCCTTTTCCTCAGCTGCCGAGCTGCTCATCTCTGATCCTGATCTTACGGTTAAGAGACATGTAGACACAACTCATACATGCTACTAATGTTAAGAAAAATGTAAAAATAATTCGCATCGGGCGGCCGCTCCGCGGTGACAGCGCTTTTGCCAGGCCGCGCCGCCCGCAAAACCTCAACGACTGAGCCTAGTTAAAGTGGTTAAACTGGTTACCCCCTTATGGACTTAGCGGAGTAAATATCGCCCTAGCGATTTGGCGGGAAAGGTTTAAGGTGGACTATACTATAATTATAAAAAAATAAAATATTACACTACAAAAATCTTCAAAATTTCGCCGCCATCTTGTACGAGTTTTTTTACCTAAAACTAACTTCTACATGCAACTAATGTTAAAAAAAGGCGAAAAAATAATTTGCCTCCGGCGGCCGCTCCGCGGGGACCGCCGCGAGCGGCGGGCGGCACCCCTTGCCGTCCTACGAACTAGCACCCCTCGCGACATGGCATAGCTGAGCACGTCTGACCCGAGGTCTAGCATAAAAAGTAATATCCTGTGGGATTAGTCTGAAATTTTGCATAGACATGAAATTAATTTAAGTACACCATCTACTGTCATTTTGCAAAAAAATATGGCGGAGGTCAAAGGTTGGAAATATTTGCTTGAGGTCGCAAAAAATAAATCTCACTAAACTATAGATCATTTTCTTCAGTTATTGGTAATCTGTAAAAATTAGAAAAATCTATTTAGTACAATGCTCTTCTGTATGTACCGTGGAGCTAATTGTGATTTTTCAAAAAATGGAAAAAAGGTCTATGTAGGGATTATGGCCTAATATGTCATTGAGCTAATAGCCATACATTTTTTGAAGTGTTACTTTGAATGCATCCATAATAAATGGAGTGCAGAACACACTCTCAGGTGAAGTTTAACTAGTTAGTTATAGTTTGAAGTATGTGACATTCCGTCAAAGTAGGGGCATTTCATCAAGGTAAGACAGTTTAGCAGAAGAATTATCTATTGAATCAAATGTGGAAATGCAATTGAATCTATGGAATTATTGTAGTTTTGAAAAGGTTATCGACGCAATGGATAGTATGAACCAAAAGTAAGGAATTTCTGAAATGAAAGCATAAAGTACAGCTTTTCCTTTTTTAAAAAAACGAAAAAGCTACTAGGAAATGATGTTTCTGAACTTTTTATACCAAATAGAGGCAATCAATTTCGTAGGAATGATGCTAGTAAATGTATTTTCGGCAGCTTTTATTCACGCGTTGACTGTTCCCTCGCTTGGGCTTGTGTGATTGAGATTTGGCAACAGTCATTGAATTGTGTGCCCACACGCACTTTGGCGCATTAAATATATGTATGGACAATTGAGATTCGGAATTCGCACTAGTACTAGCAGTGACTAGTACTACTAGTAAATCCCCACCCTACATTGCTATAATGAATATTAAGTCTGGTGGCGAACAACTGGTAAGTGTGGTTTCCTTGAATAAAATGATGACGAGAATTGTTGGAGCTCTGACTGGGGCCATCATGAGCTAATCACACGTTCCCCGTACAAATTTCATCATCCAAAAACCAAAGACCCTTCTCATTCTACAACACACAGTCAAATACAATACAACACAAGTACTATATCGCTGAAACTAATATTCTCTCAACATTTTAAAAACTAACTTCATGTTTGAACTAAGTTATTCGAATTATCCAAAATTCCACGATTTTCAAATCAAGACTATTTTACCCATATGTCCGTCTCTGCAAAAATGGCACGGAAGAACGGTCGAAAACATTACAAGACTCATCATCATATTCACAAGCAGGTAACATATTTATTACTATTCTAATCACTAATCTTGCATAATTTTAAATGTAATTGCATAAAGGTGTACAATTTACCAAATCCGTTCCCATTATAAGGATTTATTTGTATAGTTTTGGGAAATAATGCACAAATTTATATTCACATGCATGGGGTAATAACGCATTCCAGATTGTTACTTGGCCGTACAATTTTTATCGTACTTTCACGACGAATTCCATCCGCTCCCCCAGTTTGTCCATTATTATCTGTTCATTTTTTATCTTTTTCTAAAAATTAGATTTCGAAAAGCAATGACCAAATAGCACATCATTTGTTCCAACCTGGGATAGTATACCACGTGCTTTTTCTATTTTTAGTTTTCTTTAACAACTTTTGGAAAGTAAAACGCAAAATCGCACAAGTATACTGGACGTAATAAGAGTAATCCATTCCACTCAACAATGTTACTCAATTAATGTGGTAATTGCATAAAGTCATTAGAGTATAACCATAACCTGCTCTGTCCATTATTGACATTAATTTCGTTTGATCTTATACAAGGTTTTGGCGTAATTTTGGAAATAAAAATAGAAATGATTCAGCATTTTAGACGAACAGGTTTCAACCACGTATACAAAAGCAAACCATTCAATAATCTTGCACAATTTCTGTAGTAATTGCATAAAGCCTGCGACGTATTTTTCCCATCATTATATTTATTAGTTTTGACGATTATCTAAAATGCCTTAAGCTATATATTTTAGAAATACATTAATGTAGACAAATATAACGAAATGCTAAGGAACTATAAAGTGATAAGCCTGTGTGGTATGTACAGTGTGTAAGTAAAGCATGGAATAAATTTAAAACATTTTATTTCTGATATTTTCAGCATAAAACTCAAGTCTCGATGCCGATACCGACCCTACTCAAGCATTCTTCTAAGCAGGTGTGTGAATTATTTTAATTTAAACAAAATGTACACTTCGGCATTGTGCATTGCGCAATGTATAACCAGGACGATGATTAAGAAACTGTCAGGATCGCTGCTGATTTTAATGACCGAACAGTTGTTTAAACATTTAGTTCTTCAAGTCTCTTACTCGCTTGTTAACTGTAAGATTACTGGCTCGAACTGAAATTGTGCGTCTCTAGAATTGGACTCATTTGAATGGGAAATTGTTAGATTCATTATTTCAATATGGCCCTTGAGGTCTTTCCTTTAACTTACCACAGTCGGTACCACATGTAATTAGTGTAATTTAACAGTGTTAATGCTTGTGAACTATCTCACATGTCGAAAGTCTATACTACGCCATATAACTTCTTCATCATATCAATGGATAGGATAATGAATGTCGAGCACATGTTAATTTATTTTTAACTTTTAGGTTCATTTTCCCGATTCGGATGAGGAATTGGTGAAAGTTGTCGAATTTGACGACGATATAGAATCTCAAAAAGGAAGAGAGTGTTACTGGGAAATATTTGCCCGGGATCGAGCCAGATTTAAGGACAGAATTCAACAGACTGAAGAACTTCTTAACGCCGTTTTGTCCCCAAGCCACCGGGAAAAAGTTTTCCAAGAATGGAGTCAGAAGGCGGAAGCTCCTGTCTAAGTTGCGACTACGAGATCTGGAGATTTGTTAAATCTCATTTACTAATAAGCATTGGGACTCAAATCAATTGCTCTTCGGTGAATCGGTCATATCCAGTTCGAGGTACGGAATGATATTCATATTTCAATTCCCCGTTCATCCATTATCCATGTTTGAGACTGATGTTCGTGCATTTTTTTCAATAGGTTGGGTTGCCGTATTGAAAGAATTTAGAGTCCCGCGTGACAGCGTCGAGAATATTGGGAATACACAGGACATTTCATTGAATGCAGAACTAGAAGAACATCATTCATGGGGCAAATGTCACGAATGACTATATTTCCTGAAGGTCGCTGTATTTTTAAAAACAACGGATCCGTAAAAGTTGCACTGGAATTTGAAAAAATTGTCTAATGCTGATCTCATTTTTACCGTCCCATTAAACATAATATAATGTAGTGTTAGTCGCAAAGCCGGTGCTGGGTGGACCAGTTCCACCTGTTGCTGTATAATAAATAATAATATGTTAATATTTTGGACAAGTACATTTATTAATCTGATACATCGTGTGAAACTGTATTTATGTTCTATTATGTCAATGAATTTATCCTCCCACCTATATATAACACAATAAAACTCACAATGCAGGGCAAGAGGCTCTAAAATTCTGAAACTCAGTATTGGATTACCTTTTTAATATACCTCCACTCAATTATAAATGCAACCAAGAAGTGCACACGCACGAGCTAGAATCACAGTTTTTAATCGCTCATAATAAAAATCTAAATTTTTCTGACTGACGAAATTGGACAATCATCTCATCATCTGACGATAGGCTTTCAAATTTTTTGCCTTATCATCTTGAAGTGTGAACTATGAATCATTCTATTAGTACAGCTTTTCGAAACAAATGACCAGGTGTCGTCATTCCAATATCACAAGGAGTCATTGACCGAATTGTAAGAATCTGGCACTGAAAATATTAGTCCGATTTGTAGATTCTGAATTCCTCTTTTAAGTTGGACTGGGACACGATTGCATTTATTCAAACGCGTTTGGTGGGTCAATAAAACAACATTTACTGGAAAGCTCTAACAGTAAATTTTATTTTAAAACGATACATCTTCTATTGCTTGAGTACAAAATATTCTAATATTGCAGTAATTTCTTAAGTAAACTTCCGATGGGTGAAAGCCGCGTGTAGAGATCGAGGTTATGATAATGATTTCTAGCTTGGGAAAAAGCATCTGGCCTCACTTCCTTTGCTTTCACCCGATCACACAAGTAAGCTTATCATTTCGAGCTGGCGAGACGCGATGGCATTTGTCATGACGTCATCCAAACGCAGAGGGTACAAGTTGATAATGATCGTCATCGCACAGTCCACGTGAAAAAATCAGATAGTACATATGGTACAGCATTTTCCACAGTAAATCCCAAATTACAAGATTCTTCGATTTGTTTGCAGAAAAGAGTCGCCAACTAAAAGTTAATTAACAAAAGTTCGCCTAGGAATTATTCGAAAAATTACAATACCACTATGAGAATTAACGTTCGGTCCTGCTGATGGAATATAACTGCCAATTTCATGCACAAGAAATATACGAGATTCTGAATATGATCTGAATCTAGCCACATTTCCGGGGAAATTGGCACATAATATGTGTTTGTAGTACATACATATGCGTATAGCGATAGCGGATTGCACTTAGCACGGCAAACCGTGCTGACTCATAATTGTTCCCTGCTAATTTATTAAATTTAAACATTTCATGGGAATTCAGATCTGATGTGCACGAAGTGTTTACATTAAATTTATTATATTAATTATTAATTGAACTCTGCAGTTCACTTAAATATCATCACCTTGCTTGAGACTTAATGATGTTCATATTATATATGTAACTTTGAACCCACTACACTACACAAGTATAATACCTCCTATGAATGGACTTCGAGATATTCCAAATTCCAAGCTTATAAAACAATAAAACAAAATCCAAAAAGTACGAACCGTTCAGCTTACTGATAAAACGTTTGCCGGCTGGCCTCTATTGTGTCTGACTAATAATTGACCGAGTTACACGATTACAAGTGCAAAGGGAAGGGGAATGTATCTTATTACTGTTCTAAGCATATACATCTAAATTAATGTAACAGAATATTTTAAGTTATAATCACTCTAAAGCCAAAATGTTATCACGTCAAGCAAGGGGTATATACCGTGTTAACCAATGGATTGGAACGAAATTAAGTCTGGAAATTGGAATAAATTAACTCGAGAACAAATAAAACAAAAAATGACAAATTCATCGTTACATGAAACAATATGACTAGATATATGAAGTATTAGATCAGTGTAGTTAACTCTCTAAATAGATTTCGCAAAAATCCAGAAAAATCCAATCACGGATCCTGCTTGCGGAACCCGAACTAGAATTCTCTTAACGGAGTGTTCTATACAGAAAATTGGCTCTATAGAAATCTGTGTATGAGGGAGCAGCAGCCGACCATACCTGTCTACATTGACATTATGGATGCCATTAACTGTAGAGAAGAAATGTATTGATAGCAAATACTAATCGAACGTCCAGTGAATAGTACCCGGAAAGTGATTTCGCTTTTAAACAAATAGGCGATAGCATTGAAACTTCATTTCTCCCAGTACTAAAGTGCACATTATTTCAATAAATAGAATGACAATTTTATCGCCTTGCGTGCGTATGTGCATTCATTCATTCATTACATTACTATCTATCGACGTCCGAATTCCCACAAAGTTTGAGTTCGTGGCTCATCCGACCTTCATCTTCATCATATTAACTACCAGTCCACAATATACAGGTGTAACGAGTGCGTAAAGAATATCCATTGAATACGTGGATATTCTTAATTGAGATTTTCGAAGAAGTTGCATGGCTTTGCTAGTTGAGCGGAAACAGTTTATGACTTCCTTGAAATTGACATGATACTGGTATAGTACAATCCGTTGATTTCCAATAACGTATGGGATTCCAGTACACACACCTTACTCAATTTACGTCAAGCTGGGAAAGTAGACGAGAAATATCAGATAAGCGGTCATTTCTGGAAGTTCAGTACGGGTGATTTAGGGCTAAGGTCACATCAACGAAGTAATGTCATCAGACACGAGAAATTACCTCATTTTGACCCACTATTACTGATTTTCGCAAGGACACTACAGAAGTTTCAGTCGTCATTTCTGATGTGTATGCCTATTCATATCATATATGTTAGTGACCGGACGAATCCAGTGAAGTCTTTCCTGGAACAATCGAATCTACTGGATTAAGATTTCTGATTAAATCAAGCAGAGGATAGATCAAAGTCAAAACTAAAAAACTAAATTCAGACATGGCGATTGTAAAACACACAGTGTTATGTCGTTTCTACGTTCATTCTAGACTTTTTCCAATTGTGCATTGCAGCATAGGATTCTGTGTACAATGTACATAAATTGTGTTCCTCTGCACGGATGCACGACTAGCGTGGTCGTGCGTTGCATGGAATGTATTTTCATTCTTTCCAATCATCCGTCCGTCGTCCTTAATGAAATATTGGGGAAACTCACCTGTCCGGCACTACTTATGTACTCTGTAGACTCTGTACCCGTTCACTTCAATCAACTCACCTGAGTTCACTATAATCATATCAAATATATCAAAACACTCATATATGCACAGCATCTCTCTTACCTTGGAACCCCAACAACTGAACAACATAGGAAGAACTATGTACTAACGAAAGGGTAAAACTGTACAGACTAATGGTCCCAAATATGCAATTCCCCTTTGAACTCTCATCTACCACAGATGACAGATTGGTTCAGTTGAATTTTTTTAAATATCAAAATAAACGAATTTATTCAATCACCGACTTCCATACAAAGATTGCCCAAAGGACACGGAATACAAATTATAGTTTGTTTAAATTTTATGTTAACAATGTTACCCGAAAGGACTAGCAAAAAACTGATGTTTTTGTGTATTTCTCTCGATGAAATACATAGTTATAGCACATGTATGTAAATACGTTCATATGCACGTTGACACATTTTTTTTAATATCAAAATAAACGAATTTATTCAATCACCGTCTTTCATACAAAGAATGCCCTATGGACACTGTATACAATTTAATGTTTGCTTAACCTAGATAGCATTATGATTAACAAAGTATTACCCAAAGTACTGGAGTGAAACTGGAGTCTCAATTATTTCTTTCAAATAAATTATCGTCGTTCTAAAATTCAATAAAAGAAGTCTCAATAAGGTTTTCGGAAGACCAAAGGAGAGGTAAATGCTTGAAGTTTTCTAGCGTAAAATTAATTTTACTATCTTAAACCGTACTTTTAACATTGTTCCGACATTGTTCTTCTATATTATCCAAGAAAGTATTGCATATTAAACACCCTACCTTGGTACACAACAAATTAACTGTGATAATTGCAACTTTTCATCGGACTTCCACCAACGCGCAACGTATTTCATTTTGCACTAACATTGTACACAGTAGCACGGTGACTCCTAGCTATGTGCGGGATTCGATCCGTCAGACAGATGAAAATGGTTTGATCTGATCCTTTAAAGTGGATTCCGTCCGCTATAATTTTCCGGGATGACTCTGGCCAAAATAGAAAGCCTACACCCATTGTCTTGAGAAACTTACCCGGATGTTATACCAGGACTTTCGAACGTCCATTATGTTACTTTCTAAGTATAGTTCGATATAATTGACACCATATACAGTGAACAGGTAAGCCGCTCGTTGCCTGGGAGCACTACCAGCCCAAAATCAGCCCTACTTCACCACTACAACGGGAAAAAAATACTGACTACATTCACAATTTTACATACTACATTGAATTGAATCTGTTTGTTTGAAAGGTAGAAGAAAGAGTTGTTGAGAGTCAAGCTAAGCAGTAGTACATATAGTAAAGGGTTTAGAAAAAAAAACAGAACATAACTTCATATATTATATATTATGCTTTTAAATACATCCCAAAAAAAAATCTTTTAATTTCCCTTTACTATTGCCTCCATCATAATCAAGTAGTATTTCAAAGGGTTGTACGACCACTATCACTGCACATATATGTGTAAAGTGTAATTGTTCAAATTTTTATTAAACTAACTATGAACTAACTACACACCTCTCCTCACTACTCCCATCATCATCCTCACCATCCTCCTCCCTGTCCTTCTCTCCTAAAAGAACTTTTTTTTAATAGTTGTTCAAATTATTTTATTGACGGCAAAAGTACTGGCAGTCATGAGTGACGCTATGAGCTAGAAGTAAAAAAAAGTTTTTGGTGATATGGTTCTTAATTGGTTCGGTTCATTTGGATGAGAGTGACACTCATTAACCTGAGAAGTTTAAAAGTGGAAACTGGACACAAGTGTTGGAAGATTAGTGTTCAATCATCAATAAAAATTAAATAGAGTCCGTCCCATACCATGTAGTATAATAATTTTGAGATATCGATATTGAGTTGAATGAATGAAAAGTGTTGAAAAAGCTGATTCCGTCATACACGTATCACTTCGTACGGTATGTTTGCTACACTTGATTTGGATTGACACATAAAGTATATTAATACTGAGTTGGTGGTAGTGAACTTTAAATAGTTAAAAGTAGTATTTGATTGTACTACTAAACTCAACTACATTGTATGTTGAACATTTGATTTGATATTTGAATTGAATCTAGTTTATGTTTTGCCTTCAAGCCAAATAAAGTGACTTGGACTTGTTGGTTGGGAAAGGCAAGGCAGTCAACTTTGATTTTGAGTCCGTCCTGTGTCCTCTCTAATCGTCCGTGTCTTGTTCGACCATTTACTCATCAATAAATATGTTCCACCACAAAAAATGACTCAAAGTAATACAACTGACAACTAATTGAGAGTATTTTCAATTCTTGGAAGGAAAAAACCAAAAAAAATTGAAGAAAAGAAATGTTAAAGTCTGATCCGTGTGCCAAAAGCTAAGGAACAGAAACAAACCATTTGTTTCGCCAAATTATATGAAACTAGGAATCGTTTGGAATTGGATTGGATTGAATCTCCGCACTAAGTTTCACAAGATAACTTTCTTGTCAGACACTTCCGACAATAATTTGGTTTTGACAATTGACACAGAATCTGGTTCAATTTGATTGGTATGGAAATGGTGGTTGTTCCTGGATGGAATGTCCAGAACGACTGACACTACTAAAGAAGGAAGTGATTTTAAAATGGTCGAGAATCAAATATAATTTCATGTAGTTTGTTTTGTTTTCGGTGCGACGTACGACCAAGGGCAAGTGCCGGGTTTCGATTGAAGGAATAAGGATTTGACATTGTGCCAATTAATACATGTGAACTTGTGCTTAGAATAAAATCAAATATGACGAAACAATTATTTAAAAAGGTCAATCGGACAAACTTGTAGACCTCAATTCTCAACCGGATCTAACTGTCAACTTCGGTGACTGCTTCAAAACAATGAATTTGAATACCAGTTTCAAGAATAACTGGAGGAATGTGTGACGGAAGAAGTGACATGTATCCATCACCAATTATTATATCGCTTTCACTACTATGGACTTTCACACAGGTCAGTTACAATCAAAATTAGCAAATAATCTATCGAATTACAATGTCTCAACGCCCCGAAATGCCCCAATCACAGTAAAGGACTCACATCAGTATTCCATGAAATCTTTCAGGAACATTTCGATTTCGTGACCTGCTCTTGCAAATGTATTATCTCTAAACTTGAAGTCCAAATAATGTATGGATATTTCTTTTTAAGTACTCAATTGATTCCTGAAATCAGGACACAATTTAAGGAAACCAAAATAATACAGAAGAAAGGTAATAATTGACGGCCCTCTCGGTACTCAGTGCCTGCACAGGCCAAAACCTACAATACCCGGTTCGGTTCTATATTTCCGGGCTATGAATCTCCCCGGTTTGTACTAGGACTTAACTTCTTCCTCCAACTAAAATATAATAAGAAATGATATCATGTTTGTGTTTTGTTTTCATATTCGTGCTAGCTAAACACATATGTACATGGTAAGTAGTTGTAGTTGTAGTTATAATGGTTGCAGCATTGATATTATAGCCGAAGCCGATATGAGTCGTGTCAGGAGTTCGCAGTCTAGAAACGTCATTTCATTTTATTCTAGAAGACTCAGGAGCCAAGCCGTACCCATTTAACCGTGTCGTCATTTGTTGACATTTTTGCTTAAAGCAAACCTTGACGGTGCGGTGACTGCTGAGTTTTCCTAAATACTAATGCCAGCACACTTTAATTGAGAACATGAAAGGCTGCCGGTGAACGTTTTTACTGCTATGTTTGCCAATTAAGTCCTACAAATAAATATACAGAACCTTGGAAGCAACTAAAGCGTGTCATTCTAATATTGTGCTCTGGAAGGATTGGCGGATTGGAAATGTTACGTTACTCCTTTGAACAATTAAAAATTAAGAGTCCTCGTCGTTCGTCGGTCGGAAGTCTTTGACGGCAAGCATAAACTGGAGTAATAAATCCTGGCAATACTACATGCACGGCTGAATTTTTACATCGATTGTGAAATTTTCCGCATGTTTTTAAGGTATTATAAATTGTGTTGTGAATTGAGAATCCGGAGCGTCTCTCCTTCATTTGACGATGTTTTCAATTTGGATCGATGGAGAGAATTATGATTATGATTGATGTTTGAGTATCAAACATCAATCATTACATACACAGCATTGCATTTGAATCCTAGCAGACTCTTGAATCGATTTTTATAAAAGTGCCAGCATTCAACATTCGGGGAATCAAATTTCGAATGCTGACTTTCTCCTTTGTCATTTGTCATCTATTTAATGAGACTTGAAATGATCGTTCGAACCACAGCTATCATTTTGATTGAACAACAAAGGTCTTACGAGACAGGTGAAAAGGTTTTAACCTCGTTCCGAGATACATAACAAAAACAGGGAAATGTGATTTCGAACTAACTCTCCGATTCTTCAAATGGTGTCACTAATTTGCCTTTGTGAAATGCAGTTGAATTTCCTACCGTTTTGATTACTTCTTTTGAAATGATCAGCCTTATTGAGAAATGATTTGAGTAGGCAATTCTCCCCTATTTTTTATTATTTCTACCCGACTTATGACAACATTTGCCAGTTACTTTTCATACCCGTGAATGAATATTTAAGATCTAGTCGATTCAAACCAAGTTTGGAACTGCATTTTGGTCTCTTCCTGTTCAAGCCTTCCCGAGGATTCCTCAAAATGATTAGCTTTACAGTTTTTTCCACAAAGGTATATTTTTGTCATTTCGGAGTAAATTTTTAGTTGCTGTATTTATCTTCTGATATTTTTTTATTTTTCGAAACGATTTGTATTTCATGATCTTTAGAAACCCAGTCCAGAAGAATATAAGGTCAACTCTGTTCTAGTAATCTCTAATCAGTCCACTTCTGTTTTGTTGTAATGCAGTTGATAATACTACAAGTTTCGCAACGGGTCAGTTTTATCAACGAAAGCAGAAGGTCCGGGATTAACTTGTTCATACACGGTGAAGCTATCAGTTTAATTTTGTAGCAAAAGAGTAAATGACAATGAAAGAATGATAATTCAACAACGTGTATTTATTTCCTGTTGTTCTTCTCGTCAATATTGGAGTAGAGAATAAAAATAAAAGCTAAGGAAAGTGTGAAATTAAAAACTCGATTTTGACTGATGGGATGACACGACAGACAGACAGTTGAGTACATTGAGTGAGTAGCCAACCGACAGGGTTTATGAACATAATATGAGAAAGTAGGAAATGTATTTTCCAACCACTAATGAGCCGAACGCGAATGTCATGCTGAATAAATTATACAATATACTGCGGACACTATTTTAGGAAGTTACAAAGTCTACGCAATTCCAATATTTTGTAATCATTCACTCACCACTCACACTACCAATATAAAATCAAATCAAAGTCTGTGACAAGTGAACCTGCGGTTATGCGGTTTTTATCTTTACTTCTTACGGACTTGCTCAAAGTCTGCTTTCTGGAATCATGATTATCTATGTATAGATAATATCACAACACCTAAATGCAACAAATTTTAACGACCGCTTTTAGTTTCGTCAAATTTTCCAAATATTTTCAAGTTTTATAATCGGTGGTACCGAAATTTCCTAAGCTTTCGTCCGAACCTAAGGTTAGGCGGGTGTAGTGTATGTGGATGTAAGGAGTTCAGGTCCAAAGTTGATGATCCGGGGCGGCGCGGTTTGATGGAAACGCGAGTGGTCCGGAGTGAAAGTCTTCGGTTAATTCCCAACTTTTTTTACAGTCGATATCGAATCAAGTCGGAGTTAATCAAAAAACGATTTCTATATAGCACATTTTTTGGAATTTCTTCGGAGTTTGTATTCAACTGAAATACTTATCACCTTCGATGTATACATAGGATCGAAATTTCGAAATGTTGAGCCGATGATTTTGCAAATAGTATATTTGCAGGTCTTAAATGTGTCGGGCATTACCAGGTATTACGTTAAACTTCCAAGCAATTTTCAGGACTTGCAAGTTCAAGTTTGGTTTTCTTAAAGTGTCAATCGAAGCCATTAATACACTTTCAGGTTTAAACCATTCCTACAGTCAAGTATTCGGGTCTGCTTTCTCAGTTTTACAGAAAGAAAGCAGTTATAGAATCCCGGTTCTAACATCTCTAATAATTAATATAAGGTTCTACAGAGCTTTTTTCAGGGTTTCTAGAGCACTCCAGGGAATCAAAATTCAGAAAGTCGAAACTTTATTGCCGTTAAGCTCTGTCAGCATGCAGTACATTAAAGTTCTATGATAATTTCACTTGCATTTATCGTATTTGTGGTAATTGGGAGAAAATGAGATACCGCCACTTTGCATGAGATAACTGTGTAATCTTTGGTGGATTGCCAATTCTTCGAGTAATGTACGTAAGGCCGACGTCCGTCAGTCAATTTTAAATGGCAAGTGTTGAACATTTACTGTAATTCTGAATGAGAAACCAATCTTAACATCCGCGTGTATGTGTACCACTGAATGCCCATGGTGTTTAAGAATTACCCGATTCAACTAATTGTCTGTCTCATATACAACTTTGCGGTTTAATTACTACATGATCAATGCTTCAAGCCTTGATGTTGGCATTAGTGGTTACCATTTTGAACACGTTTAATTTTTTTGATTTTATCATCAACTACTCTATTGACGCTACAATTGCGTCCAACTACAATTTGTATGAGACCGGCTTTTGGATTCCATTGACAGAACGCACGCAGACATTGAAGTGCGTACAGTCTTCAAT
>JAQFYE010004212.1:0-13779 GCA_034694305.1 Protaphorura glebata
GGGATGAATCGAAGGAAGCATAATATCACGTAGAATTGTACCTTGTCCTTTCACCTAGGAAAATAATTTAAAATTTTAGCTCTCCCTTTGCTGCATAATCACAAAAACAAAGAAATGTTGCTTCTGTTTTGACAGCCTAAGATATTGTGAAAAGTGCTTATTTGGTCCAAAAAAAAACAGTTTTTTCTTTTTGTCGAATTTACGAAACACCTATATAGTAATAGTTGACGCTTCGTAACATATCATACATAATGATAGTGTTCTATATGAGTACAATCGTAAGGTCGAAAAATTACCCTCAGCAGAGAGTCTAACACGAAGCGCAGTGCAAAATTATCGCTGCAACAGAAACAAATGAGCTTCGTAAGAATTGCTTTAGATAAGGGTGTCTGTTGACCAAACTTATATAGCAAAGTACCCCTAGTAGTGGTCCGATTAGGTTGACTAACGAACTTAGCCGGAGCTATGGCCTAAGGATCACGCGTGCCAAGTTTGAACAGAATCCGATGAGAAATGTGGCCGCTAGAGTGGCGACACACAGACACACACCAAGGACCATTGTATAGCTCAGTCGTTCCGCCTTTCGCAATAAGGAAGGTTTGGGTTTGGGAAAAAAGGAATTGATGACTGACAAGTAGATGGTAGTCGACAGAGTGGCTCGGTAGGGAGGACTTGCTCTGATCTGGATTCCCCCAAAAGTAAAAATTATTACAAAATATTATATGGACAAAATTATCAAACCATTGCTTGAGGTCAAAATTTTACCTAAATTGACTACTGAAGATGTTTTATCCACCATGATCAGGCAACTTCTCATAAGGCGGGGTTAACGACGGCCCGGGCAACGGGGCATAAAATTCATGGAATCACAATTTTCCCTCAGAGCAATGTTTGTCCAGTCCCCAGATGTGAGTCCGATTGATTTTTCTGGTTTTAATCTACTAAAAATAGCATAATGAAAAGTTGAAAAAAGGTAATATTAGGAAAGGTCTTGGGAAACCTTCCAGGGTGGAATAGTGTGTCACACCCAACAGTGACCAAAGTTTATAATGTTTAGAACTATATGCGCCACCGTCCACAACATTCAAAGTTCCTGTTTATTTACTTTTTCATCAATAACTAGTTACAATTCTGTTAACGCTTACAAGTTTGAATGAAATAAACTTTTCAATTCGACCGGAAGTCGAATCATCCATTTACGGATATTTGGTCGACAGATAAAATTTCGGTTCATCATCAGAAAAAGTTAAATATAATAGAAATCTGGCATTGGAAGGTGCCCCGAGTAGTCTCTAACGTTCCTAAAGCAAACCCCACAATACTCCTGTCCAAGGGTTCCTCTGGTAAAGCAGTAAGGGCTGCCTGCACGACTCTATAGAAACATATTGACCCAAGCAAATGTTTGAGATATGAATCTACAGGCCTCGAAGATAAGTTATAACATGCCGATACATTTATTTGTCCTCAGTTGTCCTCAGGAGATAGGAATTAATTAAAAAGATGCTAGTTCAATATAAATTTTACATTCAAATACTGTCCCTTGTCGCAATCTACGTACCTAAACTTCTCGTAGTTTCGTCGTCCGATCAATAATCCCTTATCAGTTCCAACGTCACACAAGACAACGAAGAAACGAATATAAATCAACCCAACTTAAGTTTGGAAGCTGACTTGGGTTATGCTAGACTGAACGGCGGAACGGCTTTTCCCGTAAAAAGAGTTTCTAAAGAAAGCGAGTTTTTTTCTCTGGAAATCGGTTGTTTGACCTTAAGCCTTAAGCGGTGCAGAAGAGACCCAGTTGAAACAGACGCGAATGACCGATTTAGTGCAAGAAAATACCCAACGAATTGTTCACATATCCATATTATGCTGACTACGCTTCACTTCATATCAAGATAATTTTGTTGGGTTTGACCTCAGAATTTTTTGGCGATTCGGTTTAGATATCGCAGATATCGACTCTTTATCTAGCCGGTTTCTAAATTTCTGTCGTGGATAATTGGAAAATCTGGTAAACTTGACCTGGTTTGGTTAAATGAATTTTGGGTAGTCGGACATAATGCATGTCGTAGAAAATTCGAAACAGGCGAAAAGATGATGAAGATGAAAAAAGCTATCCGAGAATGAAATAAAGTTTTTGTTTTGTTTTTGTGTTTTGCTATTTATTTTGAAAGATTATTTTTCAACAACATTCACTTTGAAGAAACTGTTTCATTTTTTCAAATTCTTGTGACTTTCACCAAATTGATGGTACGTTCTTATTTAGTGGGCCTTGAAATTGCACCAAACCTGTTCATATAATTTTTGAGTAAAATCCTGACAGAAATTAAAATCACGCGGCCCTTAAATAGCAGAGAGAAATCGAAAACCACTGCACTGTTTAGAATTTGTCCAAAAGGTTTTGAATAGCAGACAACCACCAAAATTTCATCATCTCATAGAGCTATTTGCAGAGACTGGCGGAAAATGATGTATGTGTTGGTGCATAATTTTAGTGCTGAGGTTAGAGCCTATAGACTCGCCCAGGGAATGAAAGCAAAGTTGAGCTGAGCTATGAAAATGCATGGCCCGGAAATATTACCATCGTTTTTTACTGTCATGTTATATTGACGAGCTATAATTTTTGTATTCAAATTTTGTCGAGATTCCCTTGCATTTCCGTCCATGCATGCATGCATTTTCTTTTTCATTTGCTACCTCTTCGCCTTCAACAAATTATTTTTCAGGGGAAAATGTTGTTCACTCAGGCAAGATACGTCGGATCCCAAATATGAACATTGATGTTGTATCTTGCGCTATACCGGCATACATATGTTGCAGTCAGTGCAATTATGGGCGACACTAGAATTGGTTTTGTTACATTTTTATACATTCCAACGTTATATCAATTCAATTGGTGATTTCATTTATAATCCGAGTTACAAATATTTTTTATGAAGCTAATGAGTCATACTTGTCTCAGGTATTAAGGAGGTGTCGGTTGGCAATAAAGGAGGTCAACATATGTACATGTTACCTTTGCTACGATTCTGTGTTAGAGATTCAGATACATCTGACAAACGTGGATTAGGCTCTTAATTTAAAGGAGAATTCTCTGTGGGCAAAACGCAAAGCAAGTACCACTCTCTTCAAATAAATACACTGATGGTTGGTCCATGGACGGTGAAAGTCCATAAAAGAAAGCACAAGTTGTTTAATAAGCCAGTAATCCGGTTATTCCTCAAAAACTGGAAATATTGCCATCACCATTTTACACGAAAAGATAGACGACTGCAACATATGTACGAAGATATGTGTTGTTTCATTTTGCTCCAAACCATTAACCACTGGAGCAGCATAAGGCAAGGCAATGCTATTTCATCCCACAGAATCCAGTTCAATATGTCTCATCTGGTTTAGCATAAACATAAGCTCAGACGATACGATATAACATCCATGCATGCCCGAATGCGAAAAATCTTGAATTCACTAGCGGCCCAGAGTTCGTAAATCTCCTCGGTAAAACGTTTCAAGACATCTAGGGTAGTATATTCATCACGATAAATTGTGAGTAAAGACTACATACAATAATGAATAATATGTAGTACGATACAGATATAATTTTATCTACGGGGGCTCTTTGTAGTTCCTACATAAGATTTATTTTTCCAATGTTGGCTTTGATCAGCAAAATTGCAACATATTTCATAAACTTTGGTAGCAGAAAATATCGTCATATTCATCTTGTATTTTGATTTTGCTTTGGCGCTAGTCTACAATTGGCGACAATAGTACGTAGCACGGGAACAAGAAGTCAGAACCGTTTGGTGTGTAGCCTGTCTCCAACTGTTTGCACTTTAACAAACTTCATAGCGTCATGAAAATGTCGACTCTTCACGGATTTCCGAAATGGTTGACCTTCAAAATGGCATGCTGTAGCTTCGTAATTCCAAATCCTTCGTCAGTCATTCCTAATTTTCTGAAACAAAGTGCCGCGCACCATTTCTAAATCTATCACAACATCCAGCATTATATTACAGGTCTAAGTCAGGGTCGGGTGGTCAGACAAGTATCAGTCATTTGTATCACCGATTTAAATTAACTTTCTTAATTAGATTAAATTGCAAACCGTGTTTGCCTTTTCTCAGTACGAAAGACCAACGAATGTTTTTGTTGTTGAGATGAAAGTTGAAAGAAGTGTTGAAAATTCATAAACTAACATTACTTTTCGACGATTCTTTCTTATCTGCATTTTATTTTCAATTACACTTCCCCTGACCCAAACAATATTTTCGAACCCCCTGTTTCATGTTCCTATGAAACTTTCATTTCATTCGTCTCACTGTCATCCTTAATTTGGGCTTATTGGATTATGTAAGCTCCCGGGCTGCACAACAGCTATTATGAATATCCTCAGGTAAATACAAGGTGGGCCAGAAAAACGATCCTATTAGGTGTATACCCGTCAACATGCATTCAGATTGTTTCGCAAAAGCCTACGGCATACAGCCTATTCCAAAAATATGATGAAGGCGCTTTCGTGCTTTTTAATTTGTATTTCACTTAGGCGATTAACTTAGTAATCGGAACCTGCATAACAGGTTTGAGGGCTTTGCAGAAATAGACGATAAGCCATCATTCGGCTCCGATGTATAACATCTAAATTCTGTCATCACACAACTCAGCAGAGATAACGTACAGAGTGTAACCTGCACTCTGAAACATACGTATTACTCTACCACGAAGTGATATGAAGAAATTAAATCTGAATTGGCTTCGGAATTTCGAAAACCCATCAGGGTTTAAAATAATTTGGCTGGTCTACCCTGTGCACGCTTACTATTGTAAAAAGACCTGCTTATATGTTGGGTTGCATTTAATTAAAACATGCATGTTGTACGTTGTACAGTGAACATTTTCCGTCTTTGACTGCTGCCACTAGAAAGGATAAAATGATTATTTTCCGGATGAATACGTATTCCCCAAAACATTGTTTTCCTAATCATTCCTTCACCCGCCTCAGGAAGACTGGGATTTCCCAAGCCGTCGTCGTCGTCCTAGTCCTAGTCCTGGTATGTAAAGCTTGGAAGAAAATAAATAAGGGCTCAACTCAGCAAGGCCTGGCCTATAGCCTTACGAATCTACTAAATAAATGATGCGGAGGAACTTCTACTCAATTAAGTTGAGTTGACTCGGAAGTTCAATGGGGTGAACATAATGAAAGCAAAAGAAAACAAAACTAAATCCCACAACTTCCTCATGTTTCATGTCGGCCCAGGCCAGAGACTTAGAGAGACCTTAAGCCTTTTAGACTTGTCAAATAACATTTATACACAGGCTTGACGGCAGAGCTTCTAATAATATTACCCCCGGCCTTGGAACATTAGTACTACAACAACGTACAACAGCAAATGTCTCACAAGGGACGCCATTTCACCGTAATAATTAAGCCCGTTCAAAATTTGAAGGATTGATATTCAGTGACAAATGCCTCAATAGTGGACGGTATAAAAGAGTTTGTCGCTGCTGAGGTTTCTCCCTGGGATCAGATTTGTTTCGAGAATTCTATCGTAATTATTTTGGCAAATCGTTTTTCGTGTACAAGACAGTTTTGCCACAACATGACTACTTCACCTTTAAAAATCTCCCCTACCCTGCGTAGTTGATTAAAGTCATAAACGACGCCATGACATCATGAAGTGAAGAATTAACAGATGTACGTAGAAAGTTAGTAATTGCGAAACACTTGATTTGAAAGCAAGGTTTTCCATTATTAGAATATATCACCTCTCAAACCCAAGAGGGTAGAGGTCAAACAGACGATTGAACTCACCAGCCAAGAAATATGTACTGAATAAGAACTTCATAGCATTCAGGAAATGGATTTCAAAAGTTTTACGAATTGCTTTTGATCAAAAACAATAACATTCTGTACGTTAATTTGAATTTGAACTTTTTTGAATAATTTCGAATAAAGTCTTGATTTGCCATACTAGCGCTTCCTTTATTTCTTCATTGGTCAATTTTTAGTCTACTTTTTAGTGCCTACTTCAAATTCGATTTGGAAAATAGACCTATGCTAAACCGGCAGGGCTTCTCTTCCCTGCTACTAGACGTGGTTTCCTTAGACCAAGTTGAGAGGAACCCGTTCCTTTTGTAAAACACGTGATTATGTTTCGCTATGATTTATCAAAAGTCGTCATGGAAGGGGAAACTGTGGTTATTTCCAGCATAGGCAAAGTGTAAGTAAAAGGACACCAGGGGATTGTTTTAAGAATTTCTGGCGATAAACCAAAATTTTAGGGTTTCAGAGTCTTTGTAACTGTGAAGGGGATAACTGAAAGTCGGAGTGACTGTCGATACTGTCCAATCCTGAATAATACGAAACAAATATGATTGTTACACCCGAATACTCTTCCTTGCCAGCCAATATAGGCAAATAATGTCTGAACCGACTCAACCCTTAGATCTGAATTGTGCAGTGTATGCAGTGAATGCATCAAATTAACTACTAATGTATATTTAATCAAGTTCACTGTTAGCCTTTAATTTCCCTGCGTGTGCTTAATTGGTATTCTATTACGCTCAAAATTTCCAGTCCAAGAGAGCAGTTTGGCTTTCCAATACCGCAGCCGATTTATTTTTTCAACAAAGAAAGTGATATTGTGAAGTATCTTCTAGGTTGTAGGGATGATTAGTCCACTGAAGTAATAGCTTACCGATTTGATATTGTTTGTGACCGTAAGTCCAAAAATTAGGATGAAGTACAAATGGGAATACACTTTTGTTATTCTTGACAAATCTACCGAATGTGAATACTGATTACAATGGTTAAGTACCTTATTCTTCTATGTGCTTCCCTTATCAATCAAGTTCCCGTAAGGTTGTTCTCATAAATATTTCTAAATATAATGGAATGTAAGACCTAACGAATTTTCAAAAGTATGACTGAAAGCATTTTCCAACAACTGCCACAATGAGAATAATGTAAATTCAACCACTTCTGCTGATGTATTTTGAGAATTTCGCCAACATTTCCCAATTTTTCACAAATAATACATTAGCAATATTCATATTCCTTTCAAATTAAAAATATTGAAAGATGTCACGAAAGAGTGCTACTCGAACCTCAGTTTCGCTTACCACAACTCGTTCGGTACGTCTTTGCCTCAACTTTCTCCGAATCATTACAATCTGTTTTTAATCATAAAACAAACAACAATATTTTACTTTCCACGGTATTACTAACGCCAGCTGTATTTTCACATGGAACACATATTATAGTAAAATGTCATTAGGTTGGTCATATTGTATGTAGTGTTACGCTGTCGAAACTGATCGTCTGACATTGTTTTTGAAATCAGTGAAAGTTTGGACTATAATTCTTAAACCTAATGGCTACGATCATCCGGCAGAGTAAGACACATCAATAAAGGCACCTCAATTCTCTTTAACAAAATACATCAAACCTAATGTAATTCATTTTGGTTGATTGAATTGGTCTTTGACGTTTATTTACCGGGAGAAGAATGCGATGTTAAGTTCCCTTACTGTTACGATATCCGGATCCCGAATTTGCTAAAATCTACCTGAATGGATTTCAATTTTCTTAAAGTTAGTGGGAGGTATTTTGTTTAAACATGAGCTGAGTAATAAAAGCTGTGAGGATGGTAGTTCATTCTGTGGTTTTGTTTGAGTGCACAAGTTTTTAGTACTTGTCGAGTTCTACAAAGCTTGGCTTGGCTTGGCTCCAACCAAGACCTCAGAAAGGTACAAATGCCAGAGAATAAAAAAATCGACCCTTAATCATGCGAGAGAAGAATCCACTAAATTATAGTGATGAATTACAACGTAGACCCATCAAGATCAAGTTTCAGACAATTTATTCATAAACGTTTCAACAGTTTCATGTCATGTCCACAGTCTGCGTTCCAAGCCAAAGTCAGCCCATGGAGTAAGTCGGTAACTCGACAGCAACTAATTAACGCTTTGCATGTAAAGTCCAAGTAGTAATTTCTCAGCGGTCAAAACAAATGAGAATTAATTAATGCCTGTCATCATACTCGTACCCAACAAAGGGAATGCAAAGTGGACATTTGATTTTTCAATATTTACCTTGTTGTTCCTCCGACTGAACTAGTATACAATTTTGCATGTTTAGCCATGTTTCAGATTCAGCGAACGGATACTGGGTTTTAAATTTAAAAAAATTAAAATTGACGGAAAATCAACAAAATTCTCATACCTGTAGTAGTTTCCAAAATCTCACATGACTAGTCGAAAGATTAAACTGTCTTAGATGTCATTTCATGTACAACCGAGAAATTATTTAAGCACGTTTGCTTGTGATTGAATTTTGGATTTTACCTTGTTATTTTGAAAAGAAGCATTACACCGAAAACTTATATTCTGCGGAAACATTTACAAGGCTTTTCGAAAATGTGTTAGACATTAGTAAAACGATCCATACAGTACAGAGAACAGTCAGGTTATTCATCACAGATCTCAACTCCACAGAGGCAACTCCATCATCTCTTAACCCGCGTCATCTCTAAGGAAAGATAAAACGGAAGAAGAATAACTGCCGGCCTTTAGGGAGCCATACGAGTCTCGACTATGGGCACAAAACTTGGGTTCTAGTACACTTACAGGGTAGACCAGAATAAATCGACTTCAGAGTTGGAAGACATGAATATATAAAACTCAAAGTAGTCAAAGTTCGTTTACCAAGAACTCGATGCGGATGGAAATCAATGAATTTAATTGCTTGTTCCGAATTTTGATTCTATGGAGTTGAATGTAATTTTGTACAGTTTATATCAATAAATGTGTCAATTCGATCGTTCTTTCGTACTTATAGTGGCTGTCCGGCAGGGAAACTGCTTTTTTGTAAGATTCAAATTAGGATGAATTGTTCTGAACTAGACTGATTCAGTCTCAGTTTCCGGACTTACGAGTTTGAAGGCTTTGTCGACATTTACAATTATTTTCATACTCATCCTAACTAGTTAAACACTTCAAGTTCACTGTGCGACCTTCGTCCAATATTTTGAAGTAAAATGACATGACGCATGACACTTTTACTAATGCTGAGTTTATTGTCTGATCTGTTGGCTGTAATTCTGATCCACCATGTAGACTGACTCCTTTGCGTATGTGCATAGTTTGCACATCTTTCACTCAATTAGACGCTGAGAACATATTCTAGATTCTACACTCAACAACATTCTTTCGTATTCAAAAAGTGTATAGCATGTTCTGCGGTTTTTCTGAATTCCAGAAATCTTCAACATAGATAGGACAACAATGATGAAATATACTTCCAACTATAATTTTCTCCGGACTGACGCAAACAAGATTTGTTACCTTTCAACTTGTCAGCATTTCATCATCGTTCGCCGTCGTCCACTCCTCGCTAGCTTATTGGCCATGTACGAGTACACAGTACTTTCAGCTACTGAGCAATGTTCGTACTGAATAAATTTAATAAAGCCGAACATCGAATCGGATATAGAAACCAGCTTCATTTCACGAGATCCAGGTCAGAGAACAGAAATAATTGGAGTAGAAAAAGCTAGCTTTTTTGAGTGAAAGTTGTTCTTTATTATTCTTGTTTAACTTGTATATAATTCGATATGTACAGTTATCGTGCTAGACTTGCAGCTTTTTATTTAGCTACGTGGAAGGTCAGATTCCTCAGACGGACAACATCTGGTGACGGCCTAAAAAAATCTCTGAAGAAGTATTCTTTCGTATTATTTCGGGTAAGCTGATCTCTACAGAAAATGTACGCCGGAAAGCCCGACCACAAGGCGAATTCTCAATTAATGTGTATATTTATTCAAAGAAAACTGTGGATCTGTTACCCGTAAGCTGGTACATAGACCAATTTTCACTGCTCACCAGGAATTTTCTGTTTTGGTCTCCTATAAGACCTTTCAACAATGCAGGAGCGGTTGCTAGAATTTTTTTTTTTAGGTTTTCATAAATGTTTACTCTAGAAAAGTAGAATCGACGAACCTTCTCCGGTTTCTCCCTAGTCTGTTCACATTTAGGAAAAGTGTAGTGGACTATTGGACATGGGATGGGAAAAGTGAAAGCACACACATTTGGTCAATTGAAGAGGGCTTGCTGAGTGCAGAGTAATCACATTAGCTCCTGGCTAATTGGTTCGATTCTTCTTTATTTCAGGACAGGATGACCTCGTATTCTTATAAGCCAAAGAGCTATCATCGTGGGCTCTATAGCTCGGCATTTGAACCGATGGAAGAGATGCACAGTGGGTAGCTTGTTAGACATAAAATAAATTGTACCATAGTTATAGCATCGTTATTGCATTAACGAATATCTGTGCAAAAATTGAAAGTAATTTCCTTTACAATTTTTGTATAATAAAAATAAAAATAAAAAGCCGATGTTACATTTTCATTTGAAATCCTGTAGTGGTTTACTATAATATATAGGTTATGCTATCTTGTAATCCTTGGAAATTACAAGTCTTTCAGTGATTATTAATTATTTAAGTGCATATGCCAAACGCATATTGGTATCAAAGACACGATTAGCTGAATCTGAATTTATCAGAAAAACTGTTCACTGTGAATTAAAATTATATCCTCGGAACTTCTTCAACTTTGAGCAATTAAATTGGCCACTGAACCGTCTTTATAGTCGATCATTTCTTTACCGGCCAAACCCTATCCCCTGGGCCAATTTCGATTATCGAATTAGATGTACAATTAAGACTGAACACTTTAACATTGTACAATTGTGTTGAATCATCATCTTACGAATTCAAATCTGGAAATTGTCTCTGCTGTTGTGCGTAAACCAAATTCCTCACGAAATCCATAATATTTGTAAGCATCAATTGGTGATGAAAAGAATTGAAATATGCACGCATCATAAAAGGGATCCTTGCTTCCAACTGATTTAACTTCGTTAATATATTTGACCGCACATGAAGAAAGTTTTGCGTGAAATCTTGGCTGCACTTTTTTTTAAAAAAATTAGAAGAAGTCTAGAAATTCGAAATTGAGTTTTTGAAGTACTTTGAGTTCGGATTTAACTCATTAGTTCGATTTCATATTTTAGAAACTAGTGGTATGGCTAAAATAAAATTACATTTGATTAGTACAATCCTTCTATAGGGTAACCCAACTCTGATAAATTGGAAGGTACGAATACTAGGAACTTCCCATCATTTCTTTCACGAGAGAATTTTTTAGCATAACTCTTGCTGCAAGAAAAAAATTCCTAGATTTTTCTTCTTGATGTGTTTCTTCACGGATGAATGCAATTGAGGACCAAGTCATTCCCGAAGTCCATTAGCGGGTATGCTTGGATGAATGTTCATGAAGATGATGTTCCAGCAGAAGTAGTTACAATATTATTTTTATCCACCGTACATACGTTGCGTTCTTGCTTCGTTCATTCCATACGAAATTATCTGTACAAGTAGACCCTTCGTGCACACTCATCTACTTGCATGTCATTCAGAATATGACAGGACAGGACAGAATCACTTCACGTGAACCTAATGTCCGAATCATGAAATGCACTACTGATGGAACTCCATGAGTGAGGTACTCAACTGATCGGAATCATTTCATAAAATAAACCACATATTAATTCCCCCAGCGTGGTTTTAAGTCCAAAATAATTCAGCGAATTTTAAAACTACCAACAATGTTACCGCCAACCCGTATTTCGCAAGGTTGCCCTTATAAAATTACATCTGAAAAGTTGCCCAGTTCAAGACAGTGTTTAGTCTAATGTGTTTATACAAAAATTAGCAAAAATTCGTATCTCTATGAAATAGACAGTGAGAAATATTACGGAAGTTCTAAAACTCGACTTTATACTGTCGGTAAATTTTCCTACATATTCGTTAAGAATCGACATTCGAACTCTACAAATACCAATTGAACCCGGAAGCTGGAAACAAATCGTATAAAAGTACCTAAATGTCACCTCGTATAAATGACACCAAATTCAATTTTGATAAAATTCATTCACAGGAAAAATTGCTCTCAAACTTTAACCAAATTATCTTGTGTAACTTATGGTGAAAGTATGCAGTATAGTATGCGGGCTTTGCCTGCCTCCTGCACTTGACTTGGACAGAAAGTGATATCTGGAAAACATCTGGTCTTGATGAAATAAAGGCGTAATTAATAGGACGAGGATTGAATAGTCTTTGATTGCATTTGCATGCATGTGTGCCCATTTGTTTACTCCGAATCGGACGCACTCACGCAGCCAGAAAACATTCTGAGTTTTAGACCAGAGACCGGCCATCTCCGCTATTGTATATTGTACAAGGTGTCAATTCTCTGCTCGCTCAGGTATCTCAGTAACCAAGAAGAAACTTACACTGAAATACAAAAAAAATCATAAACTACACTAAAAGTCATGTAAATTGTCCTAAGTCCTTATACGACGGATTTGTCATCAAATAACAATACAGATCAAAATTAGAAATTCACTATCCGTAAGAAATTCACCAGGGACATTTTACTGAAGCCTCAACAACACGTACCAGCATAAGGAGTTATTTCAAAACATATCAACATTAACGACAGAAGCTGTTTTAAAAAAGGTCCACACCTGCGTGTTCAGAACAACCAGCACATGTGGAATTTATTTGGATAAATGATTATACAAAATGCAGATAATACGTAGCTACATTCGTTTGATTGTGGCGTGGAATCATCCTGGACACATATTTGAGACCCTACACAAACTTTACAATTATGACTACAACTTTACTTTAGTCAACACTAAATTCCAGAAGCATGTGATTGTGAGTCCTGAACTTTTGAAAGAGTGTAATTTTATAGACGTTTGGTTTTACGCATGGATAATTTATGTGATTAAGCGCATCTGCTTCCCTTCAGTTCTCAACGTCATAAACAGCCAAGCTGACTTCTCTCAAGGGAAGACCACCTGACCCAAGCATATTTCATGTCTGTCGTCCACTTCAAAACTTTATTCTTCCTTAATTATTACTTGACGTCGTCTGCTACGTCTAAAATTTAAGGGTGCTGAATTCCTCCAACCCTTAATATCATTCATTATCACGATCATGAGATGCTATCAACATATTTTGCATGCTACAGTTCATCAGACTAATTTCTCACAATGTAAGTAGCAAAACCTGTCTGGTCAAAAATCTTATCAGCAATGTTATGCTCTGACTTTATGGAGCATTTTATATCACCAATGATTGTCATTGGTAATGATGGCAATCATTATTACGATATCTCCGGAGATCTTACGAACTGTTTGTGCCTGCTGGATTCATTTTACTACATCGATTTGCTAATAAGAAAATGTCATTATTCAATATCTAATTAACAAATGACAGTTAATATTCCGTAACTTATAGAGTCAATAGACGTTGAGATTCGCTGAAAACAGTACGAAATGATTTCCTTAAAATCCTGACGTTGTTAAATATTCTTACAGAATCACAACTGTTACTTATGTAAAAATAGGTACAATTGTGCGTGTGTGACATTAATCGCCGTCATACTTCTTTAAGTAAATTGATTCATGGAACTTATAAAAATGATTCGACTGAAAATGTATGTGATTGGACTGCTAACAGATTCGTTTCAAAAGTATTTCCCATAGTAATTGCACATTACCAAAACTTTATGTTGGATTGAGTTATCAATATAGATACAACCAGGGCACGTAAACACACCTTCCAATAGGATGGTGACAAGAGCCGTGTTTGTTAGAAAAGCTGTAAGGGACCATTGTTTTTTAAGTCGTGGTAACTCCTAGTTTCTC
>JAQFYE010004213.1:0-13779 GCA_034694305.1 Protaphorura glebata
CATTAGCCTTCTTCGTCCTCCGTTTCGCCTTTTTTCGTCGATTTTTTAAAGTTTTGGCACTGAGGACCTCCTCAGTTGTTGGTCTCCTTACTTCAGGATGATGCAATGTCGAATTCAAGTTTGGAATTCGGTGGCCATGACGAGAAATCTGAACGCTGTCGCTTGTCTCTCCGACGCATGCCAAATCCCTTGGGGGGATTGTGGGGCCGACGGATACAACCGGTTTTGATCAACATTCACACGCCAGTAATTGGGAGCTTTGAGAGTGACCGCGTTAGAATTGGCTCTCTAATGCACAACTTTGTCACATGCGACGGACGCAGACCTGTCCTCAATTTCAAGGCATAATTTAACTCCGTTTCAACCATCTTTGTGGATAACATTGGTGATCACGATGACAGTTCTCATTGGGACAATGGAATGCATATTCAACTTGATGGGAATACGCGCATCCCCATTCTTCATAATATTAGCTTACGTTTTTCAACAGGATGTAAAATTGAGTGATGAGGTTCCGAAAAGGCTCTTATATTTATTTTGTGTCATCGCCCCAGTCATGCTCGCGTATGTTGTTCTGACAAATGCGAACACGGGACTTGTGACGACAGATATTACAGCTCCACTACCGGTGTCGACATTAGAAAAATTTGCAGATTTGGAAATCCTCAATTACACAATTTTGATTCAAGAAAACTCTGAATACAAAAGTAAATTAGCTGAGTTTATTTTGTGGAGAGAAACGCGTAGAATTATCGGACCTGTAGTTAACGCTACACATAAAATTAAATCTGCATGCCCACAGTTTGCAACTCAAAATAGGCTAGTCGCGTTGGGGATGCAAGACAAAGGAGAGAAAGTAAAAGAATTTAAATATTTATATGAACACCTCAAAAGCCCAGAAATTCTGAATGCTAAAGAAGAACCGACAATCCTCAAATGCAACAAAACAGCTTTCGTTGGTAACAATGAAGATATCGAGGAGTTTTTAATTTTCTTAATAACGTTTGGCAACAAGAACAGCCTTCTCATTTACCAAGGGACAGAATGGATTATCCCTCATAACCGCAATATCGTATTAAGTGGAATGAAGGAAGATGGTGGTTTGTTCATAAATCGTTTGAAAGCAATTATTGAAGGAGGAATATATCGTTGATGAATATATCGTAGATCGTTGGATGGAAGTCCTCAACTCTATGAAACTGAATGAACTTCGAAAGAACATAAGGCGAGAATTTCAACGGGACGATGCTTTCAAGCCAGCAAGATTAGAGTTCAATATCGTTGTAGTATTTTACGTTTATCTGACCACAACCATGATGTGCATTGTATACCGGGTTTTCGAGTGTTGTAAACTTTCTCACACAATTCGGCTTGGCTTTAGAATCCTCGATTGTTGGGTTCGTCGAGCACTTACTATTATTATGGCACATATCAATTTAGGTTGCAGAAATATAGGGAGATATATGTAGAATATAGGGTGATTCCTTTCTCGCTTTACTTATTAGTTAAAGTCAATAAAATAACTTTGATTCGGATGCACTTATTAGTAATGTGTATCATCATTCGTCTGGAATAACCTGCGTAGTATATTTAATCAGTCAGGAGGGTGATCTGACGCTCTGTAAAATTGGTTATGTACAATCACTTGTTCAAGCACTCCATTATGCGTAAAATGAAAGGTTTAAGTAGTATCACACTCAATTTTTGCAGTAATTAAATTTTTGTTATGATATTATCCAGCTTGTAAACTTCGCACATGTCACCTATGTGTTCACTTGTTACTGGTTAAGGAAGTTAAGTTCTGCCAAGTTTGAGTCATTCTAGTGCATTCCTTACTTCAGTAGACCATAGCAGACTACAGTCACCTATCTACCCGAAATCAATCTACAAATTCTCCGTCTTTCAATTAGCATATATTTTGCGTTTGCGAACGACGATAGAACTTTGACAAATCTGTAGTTCGTGCTTGAAATGATGTTCTTAATAATTGATACATAAGTCCAATTATTATCTGCCTACTTATATTATGCATTTTTAGTATTAGTTAAAACGACCACTCTTCAAGTCGATTCAAAATAAATAAACCGCTTAAAGGATAACACTCCATGTAGAATTCCAGTATTTACTGTCTCCATTCCCTGATATTTTGTATATAATGCTGTCCTGAATGGTGAGGTGACAATCAAAATCCCACAGGGTAAGCTGTGCAAATAATGTCCGTATTTTCGTTGGTCCTTCCATGACATGACAACTTACGGGAATAGTTTGACGTGTTCACCAGTTGTACTCAAATTTTCTGATAGCTGCCGAAATCTGCGTGATACTCCGTGCTTGCAATTATTTAAAGAACGTGATCGAAGCCTTCATCGGATATCTTCAAAGCATGCTTCATAGCCTTCTTAGGACAATATTTCTTATCAAATTGGTAGTTTTGGTAAGAATTTTTCTTCAGATGGCCTAAGACAAAGGACGATGTTGATGTGTTGTAAGGCACTGTGCTATTGATTTGCGCATGGATTATTCATAGTATTTGAAAAGAATACCGCCATGAACTTTTAACACGCGTCATTTGGTTCACTTCTCCAGGAATTTACCACCGGGGAATCTGATTATCAAAATACATTGGTTGAGATGTGAACCCCCTTGGGGAAGCCTCCTTGAAGGCATGTAGACGCTGCAGAATGAACATAGAAAGAACCGTTACTCACGATTCACGATAGAGGAGATTACATGGCACAGAAATTACAAGAATCCGCATACGCTTGATTCCTGTGAGACAATAAATATTCGAATAGTTAAACATGCACTCATTTGTGAACAGAACCTCTCTTGTAGTCATAATGAACACGATGTAGAACGTGTTCAGTACAACACTTTGCGCAATCCGGAAAAGTGGAACATTTCAACCGTTCTCAAGTGTTCTTGATAAAGTCAGAATGTTTAGTATTCAAGTGTACAATTCGTGCATTTTGGTACAAATAATTACTATTCTTTCTTCAATTAGCGGTCAGAGTCTTTTGCGACTAGGTTCAACTAATATCTTAAATCTAGACAAATTCTTACCATTGTTCAGTGGATGTTTAAATCAAATTATTATGAAAGATTCTAGAGAAATTGAAATGGATCCAACCCTCTCCCCAGTGATGGTAACAACTCACATTGCTGACGGTTTACGGCGCTACCCAAACATGATATTTGAAGAGGACCTAACAGAAATGATTCTGAGTGGGAATACATATTTACTGAACTACCTTGTTCAAATGAAATACCGTTGTATATCCCATTTTGTTGAAGCTGACTCCGGTGGTGGGCGCTACGAATCCGAACTTTGAAACTACGTGCAATCTTTCACGGTTCTCAACGTTTTCAAATTGGGGCGGTTCACGTCGACACGCTACGGATACCAGTCATACGTCCATTTGATGTCTTGGGACAAAATAAAACGTATTCCAAAATTAAGTTGGAAGAGTCATCTTGAGGGAAACCACAGGTTCTTTAAAATTTATTTTTGGAGCATGATAGACAAGAATCATACGATTGGTGGTCATATATGCAGCCAATCGACAGCAAATGATGTTTCATATTATCACTTCAAACTAGAAGACGTGAATTCTATCAAAGCTCTGGACCAGATGTATCAAATAAACTTCAACCGTCTGTGCGGAGGATTTCATTTCTCTTTCAACTTAGTAGGAATCACTGCAAACTGTTCTAGGAATTGGTCGTGGTCAAAGGCTATTGGTTTTTATGATAACGAAATTACGAGTTTGGCTGCTGCTGACCAGGAAACTACTAAGGGTCGTCTGCTAGTTTCATTACTTCTGGATGACGGAATGTTGAACTCATCTTTGGAATTCGGTGGCCATGACGAAAGATCTTCAGAGTGCAGATTTCAGATGCGTCGACAACTGCCACCTATTGGAACGAGAGTTGGCAGAATGATACGACCTGTTTCGATTAACATAGACACGCCAATTATGGGTAGCTCAGAAGATGACCGCGTTAGAATAAGCTCTCGAAAGCACAATTTTGTAACATGCGATGGACGCAGTCCTGACCTCAATTTCAAGGCTTTTCTAACACCGTTTCAGCCGTCTTTGTGGATAACATTGTTGATCACGATGACGGTTCTCATCGCGACAATGGAATGGATTTTCTACTTGAAAAGAATACGCGGCTCCCCGATCTTCATAATTTTGTCATTTGCTTTTCAACCAGATGTGAAAGTGAGTGGTGAGGTTCCAAAAATGCCATTATATTTATTTTGTGTCATCGCACCAGTCATGCTCGCGTATGTGGTCCTGACAAACGCGTACACGGGAATCGTGACAACCGATTTAACAGCTCCACTCCCTGTGTCAACATTGGAAAAGTTCATAGACTTGGGAACCCTCAATTACACAATTTTGATTCCAGAAAATAATGAATACAAAAGTGAATTGGCTGCTTGTATGTGGTGGGCACTACAGTATAATCGCCCAGCAGATGGAGAAGGCTTACCGGCAGACCTTAGACTTAGCCTTGAGAATGAATCAGTTTGCGCATATCCCGCAGCTCAAAACACATTATTTGCATTGGGAATGGAACACAAAGGAAGGAATACAAATGAATTTAAAAACTTGTACGATCATATAAGAAGCCCAGAAATAGTGAACGATAGAGGACAACCGACGATCCTCAACTGCAACAAAACAGCTTTCTTTGGAAACAATGAAGACATCGTGGAGTACTTGATCCACTTAAAAACATTTGCCAACAAGAATAACCTTCTAATTTATCAGGGGACAGAATGGATACTCCCACATGACCTCAACATCGTATTAATTGAAATGAAAGAAGATGGTGGTTTGTTCAGAACTCGTTTGCAAGCAATTATTCAAGGAGGAATATACGATCGTTGGATGGAAGTCCTCAACTCCTTGAAACTGAAGGAACTTCGGAAAAAAATAAGACCAGAATTCGAACGGGACGATGCTTTCAAGCCTGCCAGATTAGAGTTCAATATTGTTGTCGTATTCTACGTTTACCTGGCCACAATCCTTATGTGTATTATATACGGGGTGATTGAAGGCTGCAAACTTTCTCACACGATTCGGCTTGGTTTAAGAATTCTCCATTGTTGGGTTCGTCGGGAATTTATTCTTACTATGGCGCAGTTGCATTTACGTTGCGGGCATGCTAGGAGATACTTTTCCCACCTTTCTTATTGGCTGAAATCAATAAAATTCCATGGACTCGAATGCTCGTGTTAATAACGCGATACATTTTTCATCTGAATTGACCTGCATGTAATATTTCATCAGTCAGAAGAGTCATCTTAGAGAACATCTGTCGCTGGAATTGATGACACGCACTGAAATTGCACATGCAGAACATATGACATATTAGAGCGTTTATTCTTTTGTATGTGATGTGTGTTGATGCGTGTTGATGAGTGCGGATGACGTTTTTTTGGGGAGGGTTTTTTATTTTATTTTTCTGCACGGGTGGCTATGGTGGGTTCTACACACGTCAAAACACATCATTTAAAAAATAATCTTATTTATAAATTTTTTAATATATTAGAGCGGTACAATTCTGTACATGTCTGACTAATGTTAGTCAGATATGTTAAAATCTGGAAATATAATGTGCATGGTTTGAAGGATTTATTTGTAAAACTAGCCGACCCGATCAAGTTTCGAACTACACAGTAAACCGGAAAGGGCTGCTCACGGCAGAACTCTGACTGGTATATCTGGTTATAAATAAAACAAACCTGACCGTTCTAGACAAAATGCTGCTTGCAACGTGAGAAAGGTGGAAATTAGGCAGTTCTAGACGGAACCGGAGTAATCGGTGGACTGACTGACAATTTTTTGTCGGCACGGTGAAGGTGGTGGTAGAGTGAAGGAGTTTGACACACTCAGGGCGACGGAAAATAAGCCCCGTACTGACTGACAAAATGCTTGTTGGCACGGCGAAGGTGATGATTGGGTGAAGAAGTTGGATACTGCCAGGGCGACGGAAAAATCTCATATGAGAACTGAGATTTGAAATTCACAAGGCACAAGTCACTTCCAAGTCCGAGTTGCGCTAAGCGACACGGACGGGAAACCCTTGTATTGTCTCTGGGTCTCCTCTCCGCGCATGACTCCCACAAACCCAAACGCATACGCAACCAACCTTATAGACTCGGACTCAGTGGTCTGTCCATGGACACACACACGTAATCCCTTGTTATTGTATTAATCCAATATGAATAATAGATGATTATTAGTTTCGCACCATAAGCTAGTTTTCGGTGAATCATCGTATTCTTCATCTTTCTGTGTCTCATTTTCGTGAAAATATGTGTCCTTAGCTTTGGAGAGGCGCGCTAATGATTTTGTTACATAGTGATATTTATATATAAGAGTCATGACATTTCGTTGCAGACCCGGATGCAGGGTTTTTGCTTTTTCATGTGTTTGTATTATCATTTGTATAGTTAATCGGTCGTGTTTTAGATATTATTATTATATTATATTTTAGCGAGTTGTGTGTTCCCGTTACTAAAAAACACGTATGTGAAATCGGTCTGACAGTTAAATGAATCACTCAAACAATCAATCAACTAGCTCATGACGATCATGCATTCTATTATGCGTAAAGTGCGCCGTTTAAGCACTACCACGCATTATTTCAACTAGTAACTTAAACATGTTGTTCTGAAAGCAAGCGGATTTTGCACGTGTTAGCTATGTGTCTATCACCAGTATTACTTCTGAAGAAAATAGTTGTTTAAATCTCAGGACATAACAGAAATGTACTGTACATTTGCTTTGGATGCGATACGCGATGGCCGCCGGAACGACCCTTGCCCCTCCCTAGCTCCCTCCCCAGTTTGAAGGGGGTCCTTGGCAGGTGTTCGGGCGGCCATCGCGTATCGCATCCGAAGCGTACGTACAGTACACTGTAAAATCATTGGTGAAGGTTGATCCGGTTGTCCAATCTGAATTCTGAAGTGTACTGCACGAGTCAATAAAGTAATACAAACCGCTTGACCTGGTGTAGTAAATATATTTGATCAAAAAGTTGGTACACTAGTTGCATTGGGATACACATAGTTGTTGTAATCGAATATAAGTGTACTGTATGTGATGTGAAGTAGAAATACAACAATGATGCATGTCAAGTTAAGAAAGAGACCAGTTTTGACCATATCCATTGTTTTCAAATACCCTGTTGAGAATACCATCGCATTCGGAGGATTTCCAACAGGTAGCATAAATGCAAATGATGTACTCAATGTTGTCGGCACTGTCAAATATAGCGGATGAATATTCAATCGTTTGGACTGTAGAAAAGGAAAAGACAATTAAATTTTCAATATTGGTATGCGTACAGCAAATGTTAAAAACATAAAGTTACCATAGAGATGATGATGGGAATCATGACACTCGCAACCGCGGGATTTGACGCGACTTCCGTAATAAACGTTATCGTCGTCATCAGAATGATTAGGATTGCTTCGGGTGGGAGGCTGTCCAGTCCGTCAAGTGTAATGGCAATCCATTCGGACAATCCAGATCTTGCAGCAGCATCCGATATAGCAAATCCAGCCCCTGATATCAAATAAAGATTACTATATAGTTAGTCCATACTGCAAATTGAGGGTGCATGCGTCATCTGGCGTCTAGATACTATTAAATTAATAAGACATTCCGTCCCAGGCGTCCTTGTATCTCTTTTAAGAGCCACCTACCAATAAGAATGAGAATCCCCCATGGAAGTTTCGATTGAGCGTATTTCCAATCTAAAAGTGTTTCTCGACCAAATTTTTCTGAATAAAAAGCGATATCGTTAGAAATTAATAACTTTCAAACATTACTCGAAAGCTTACCATTGAAACTTTTCGGGATTACAAACAGGAGGAAAACTCCGAGCATTGAAACTGTTGAATCTCCGACGGTTACTCCTGGGATTGAACTTGCCCAACCTTCAACGAAGCGAGGATTACGGAAAAGCCATAGCATGACAACAATAAAAAACAAGACCGAAACAGTAATCTCGTGAAAGGTCATTGGACCAAGTGCTTCATATTTACTACGCAGCATCCGTCCTACACTAGCTGAATTCATATCCGATGTTTTCCCAACTTTTTTCCGTAATCTTGGAAGTATTTGAAAAATGAAATGGAGATACATTAAGATAACAAAGCAGTTGATGAGCATTCCAGGTATGGCGTATGCCATCCATGTTGCGAATGTCAAATCCGTGTATTTTCCGCCCTGGCTTACGTTCTCACTGTAAATATTGTATAAATTAGTTGAGCTGATTTTTTTAAGTGCTACTATTTGCTTTACTTTCGGATATTTTCCTGCAATATGAGATTCGTCCCACTCCCAATGAGTGTTCCAGTTCCTCCAACATTAGCAGCGTAACAAGTAGCGAGTAGAAACATTCGTCTTGTATTTAATTCACCCTCATCGATTTCCGGCTCGGGTTCTGGCATCCTGTAATGAAAAGGCAATTATAATAATATGTCTTGCAATGGCGAACATTGCATTCGGCCAAGGTAGGCCAGTCGGCTGCATTTTAGATATCTTATAGCCGTGGAGCTCCAGAAAAACTATTGTGAAGGTCATTGCCCGAGAACTTAAACCGTTAGGCCACTAAAAATATGTACATGGGTGAATTGTACGTTGTGATGTCACAATAATCAATGACGCGTTCATGACGTGACAAAGTGTATTTGACCCATATTATTTCTAACTGCTGAAAGGCTAGGGTTCTGGGGATAGAACCTAGGGGGTCGATTGCTCATTATATAAAGTACATATAATCATTTACTGTAGGTTGGAATCACTCGAACCATTCTTGTGATCAGAATTGACATCCTTGTTTTCATGAGATTCGGATACCGGGGGTTTGATTTCAAACTTGTGACTTCCATCTGATTGAGTGTTCAAATCTGGTTCAGGGTTTTTCTAAATACATATGTAATGTAAAGGTCATGCACAGGATTTGGTAAGCTAAAATCTAAAAAAGAAAGCTTACAGAGTGTAATTCGTCCAAAATTGCCACCACGATTGGAACTAATCAATTAAAATATAATTAACCCACACATCCCCGAATCTGTCTTGTACGTGTATATCTTACGAACGCATCATAGCTACTGTAGCGGTGTTTGTGAGCCACATCGATAGGAAGCTGGTTGTAATCATCGAACCTAACAGGAGTCTGAAAATTTGAATACACAATAAGTGGAACTGACAATTTTCTAATTTTATTTGTACAGAATACCGAATCGGTGAACTTCCAATGACAGTCATGACTCGAAGAGCTATTCTTTTATGAAGATTGCAATACTCCACGGCAGTTGCAATAATAAGTCCGCCAAGAAAAACCATAACAGTTTCTCTCATGTAATTCGGTGTGACTTCTGCTGCAATTGTTACAAGTTTTAGTAATACAATAAATTTAGTGTATATTTATATTTGTAGAAGTACCTGTGCTTTGCACACTCAGTAAAGGGAAGAATAATACTGGCAAAAGTGACGTGACAGCCATTGGCATTGCTTCAGTGACCCAGAAAGCGGACATCATTACAATGACATACGCACATTTGAATTTCTAAAACATAACCAAAATAACTTCGTCATTCTTGACCCCAAATGCACAGGATTTCCCTTGATATCCCCAATATTCTAGGTCAGTGTAGAATTTGTGGTCAATCGCTGCAGGGGCAACCTTATTATGACCTCTAGTTTTAAGTATTGTAAGAATATCGCACCTTTTCCTTGGCGTCGCATTCCGACTCGGTTCCAACACAATCTTTGTCTTTTCCGTCTATAAAAATTAATGGAAGTAGAATTATTGGAACTGCGATTAGAAAGAAAAAACGCCAATATTTCCCCAATGTTTTTACTATAGTCGCCATGTTCCGAGTTGTGAACAAACTTTTCAAGAAATTCGATGTTTCTACTCCATGGGAGTAAACCACACAACAATGAACACAATTTATTCAACCGCTTTGACAAACGTACAAAGTATTATCTATTTTCTATTATCTTGGATAAGCTGTATTATCACTGATAAAAATTAATGAACCCAACGTGCACTTTCTCGTCACGGGCATAAGATTGACGCGTGTGAACACAGCACCGGATTAGTTTACCTAAAGTGGAAAAGTGTGACTATATTTTGTTGAGCACGTGCATAGCAATAGCATGTTGAATTATTTCTAATCAAAATTTAAGTTACATAATTATGGAAATCATGGACAATGGTAATACATAAATAAAAAATTCACATCCTCCGACCCTCATATTTGAGGCGTTTCGTACTTTCAGAATGAATTCCTTTCATAAATCCGCGAAATGTATTTCTAAAATGACTAGCACCAAAAATAAAACTATAAGCATCTTATGTGAATATGGGCGAAGCTGACATACCTAAATTATGTGCAGAATTACTCAATGAAAATGTCTAACTATGTTGGCGCTAATTAATATTTCTTGTACGCATTAACTATCTGAAGGCTTGTTCCTGATAATAAGTAATTCGTCATCAAAGGAGTGCCAATCTCTTACATTTCCGCCCGAAATATAATAATTGGTTTCCCTGCTGAAATGCTGGAAGAACTTAGTTACAGTAAAAATTTATTTAGTTTTCTATTCAATCTAAACAATGACGGCGACAATGTTTGAAGACGACGACCAAAATACACAGTGGACATTTTGGAACATCTTCACATCCCTGATCACAATTCTATTCGCATGTGCGACAGTGTGCGGAAATCTCCTTGTGATTTTGGCCGTAACCCGTTCAAAGGGAATAAGACAATTTGTTCCAAGTTTCTTTGTCTTAAATCTGGCCGTAGCGGACCTATTCGTCGGATTGGCCGTTATCCCAAAGAACGTTGTGATGTTACTGATTGAAGATGAACACTTTGACAAAACTACTTGTGTGATTTCTGATGTCATATCTCTGCATTGCTGTTCAGCCTCCATTTTGTCCGTGACAGTCATTGCAGTGGATCGGTATTTGGGAGTCACGCGCCCTCTGACGCACAGAATGACTACGTCGAGGAAGGTTAACATTTCCTTGTTGGTTTCCATCTGGTTCATCTCCTTTCTAGTGACAGCCATGCCAAGGTTCATAACAGGGAATTGGGATGACAATGCTTATTGTAATCAAAATCATCATTTGGAGCCAATTGTGGCGTGGGGTTTGACTGCACTCTTTGTAATCCCTTTACTCGTCATTATCACCCTCTATTGGCGAATTTATAAAACTCTTCGAGACAGGGAGAGGGCAATTCAAAACTCCGGTGGGGTAAGTTTACCACAGCATATCGGCGGTGCGAATGTACAAAATGGCGTGGCACTAAGAATCCATATAGGAGGACAAATTCTGGACCCAAAAACATTTGTCAAAAAATCCGAAATCTCACGTGAGAAGAAAGTGAGCAAAATGTTGGGGATAGTAGTTGGAACGTTTATGATTTGTTGGTTTCCTTACGTCACTTTGCTACTAATAACGGCTCTGAAGTTTGAATTTGAAGGAAGAAGAGATTTGTACAATATTTTCATTTGGTTCGGTTATTTCAACAGTTGTCTAAATCCATTCATTTATGCGTCTAATTCTGTTAACTTTAGGGTGGCATTCAAAGAATTGTTTTGTTGTAGAGAGAGGTAGTGTTACCATACTACCACGCTATTGTACACAAATAATTTACAAATCGGGTGTAAGATTAAGAGTAATAAAGCATTTTAAGCAAGAATAAGTTTATTGAATTTACGAAACTATGAACCTGTAGACAAGGTATTTTAATGATTAGTATGAGATTTACTGAGTTTAATAACAGTGTCAATTTAACAATATGGGGTCCGAGAATTTCGAAATCCTCTCAAGTTTTTCCCAACTTAGGTTAGAGCTGGTTGGCCGGAAGTATGTGAGGTTGACATTGGAGCTTGCAATTTGTCCGACTCGAATATTGTACTGAAATCTCTTGCTAGACTGCAGAACTGTCTCGGTTTTCTAAATAAACAAAATTCCTTCAGCCATTTCGACCAAAATTTGACTATGCACTTAAGAATTCTTTAAGAAACTTGCATGTTCAATATCGTAGGAACTGTCATGGATAAATGGCGCGGGTATGAGTCCATCCACCCTGCTGGCATAAACCCCATCGGCTTTCATGACATGAGGGTAGGTAAGTACGTAGGGCGCTCCTTAAATATTAAGTCAAAATTTCATCAATGACTGGTTTATCAAATTGGGGCATACAAGCCTAACACGTACCCATCATTGTTGCCTGCAAGTCGAGTCCACCTCTACGTAGACACCTAGAATAATGACCTGTGCAGTAACATTGATTCTCTGGGCGGAGTTCAATTTCTTCAAAAAATGTATCCGAAATTTTGTATCGATTCCCTGAGATCCCTGCGAATTGGATGGATTCCTTGAAAGTCAATGAAACTGAGCGAGAGATCTCGGGAAGGAAAATTGCGAGTCCATTTTTCTCAGTAATTTCAGGAGATAAAATGGAGCCGTCCCCACCAGATATCTTGTTGCATTCGTCTCCAGCTCAAATGCTTAATTCTGTTTGGTCTTTCCACCTAATGATTTCTCCAACCTTCGACGCCGACGCCCTTGCCTTTACTCTTAGAATTCCATGGTCTTCTCCGCTGATCTTTATTTGAATTTTCATTTGGACATTTATAATTTTAAGGTCACGTGTTTGTGGAAGGTCAAATTATTTCGACCAAAACATTTTAATATATTTCAATGAAAATTACTGCAAATATTTCAAGGTTCGCGAATAAAATGAATCGATTTTCTTTTCATATTGATGAACGCGGAAGCATATATTCCATCGTATAAACCATCGGATACTTTCTGGTTCCAATCAATTTCCTGAATCAATTTTTCTCCATCCTTCATAATTTCATGGGCCGTCGAATCAAAAAAGTAATCGGCGTCGATGACATGACGCGTTAAGAATATCTGCCATAGATTAAGAATATTTGTTGTATTTATATAGTAAGGAACGGGCCAAATATGCCTCACCGCCTTAAGAAATGAGCATATTACTCTGATGAATATATTTCATCAAAACTTGCATTCTCACTATTAGCGCGGTGTTAATAACATAGACAATATCTTCTTTCGTTCTTCCGTTCTTTCTTTCGTTAATTGTGGTTGGAATTCATAAGTTTTCTTCTCTCGGTAGTTAAATGAACCATCCTCCAAGTTTTGACTGACGTTGTAATATTTCTCAAGTTTAATTCTAAAAACAGCTATATTTTAAATCCAGTGTGCATGAAACAAGGAATGCCTAGTCTCTTTCGAATATGGCTAAGATAATTGACAATCTTATCTTATCTTCGATGAGATCTGCCACCTTGTTAAGGGCTACTCATGGCGTAAGGACCCTTTTTGGGAAGTCATGTTATGATTGAATAAATAAATCTGCTCTCAGAATTTCAGGGTTTTGACACTAAATCTTTTATCTTATTTTCTTCATTTGACTGGTGTTTCATGCTAATATTAATTCGACGTACAGATAAACGTAGGGTCCAACTTCATTGACAATCGGCTTCTCCAGAACCTGTGAAGGATTGAACTTGTTTGCACAAGGATTACTGGAACGTTACGTTGAATTATTATGCAGGGTCGCAACGTAGTGAGACCTCATTACGTAATTGCCTAGGTTCTCTGTCTGTCTGTCTGTCATCACTCTAGCTGCCGCAATTTTTCTCTGATCCACTTCAAACTTCATATGGATGACCCTTGGGCCATAACTCCAGT
>JAQFYE010004214.1:0-13773 GCA_034694305.1 Protaphorura glebata
TTTCTTACGTACAAAGTGAATACACACATTTTCCCACAATTTTCTATATATGTGCCCAAAGCGCCGGGCATATTCCCACCAATGCGCCCGAAAAAATAAATGCCCGGGCATTTTACAACCCTACTTCTGACCAAAAATAGGACCAAACTGTTCTAAACGTAATTGTAACACATGGACGATATATGTAGTTTGGAAAACTTATAATTACTTGCTTCTATCGTCTACTAAAGTGGTCCCATTAAGTGCTAATGTGTGAGAAAAGTAACAACCAGACTCACCTTAGCATTTAAATCAGAATGCGCAACGCATGTGACAAAACTTGTGGACCAAGTATCAATTAAGCAGACAATTTGTTTCTTTCTGATAAATATTAAAGTATTGGATCGAATTTCAAAGAACGTTGATTCGTCATTGATAGACATAAAGTTATTGATTATAGTTTCATTCTATCAACTTTTCGTCGTACCTTCTAACGTTGAAAATCAGGAGATTTAGTATTCAAGGAAGGATACACTCTTACACGTTTCAACCAAGCTCAATTGAGATTTATTACATTGCTCAAGTAGAATTAACTCAACATCAAAATTGAACATGAAGTAAATTTTTTAATGTCAATCAAACCACAGTACATTATAACATTAGTCTAGCAAATTCAGGTGGTTGTACTGTATAAATTGGTCCACCAGAGACATTGAGAATCTGCGGAGACATGTGTTCAAATGGCGACGTCATTGTAGAACTAGAAGTCAATTCTTTAACGAGAACTAAAATATTTCACCAGGAAAGACCTGTAAGGCACTATTATTACTTATCCGATAGAGCATATCTCACAACTCATTTTATTAATTTACATTTACGAACTATATACATTTCATAGCTAACTTGCATTAACGTAGTACTGCCTGGTGCGTGCGTCAGGGCTCACAACAGGTTTACTCTGGAGATTTTGATTGTAGTGCTAAACTCTTCTATTTGGAATGGTTTCGCCGAAAACCACAACAGACAACAGCACCTACTAGATGATAGCCAATGCCAAATTAACTATTCATCATGATCTGATTTGTTTAATTAATCCAATAAAACGTAAGCGAAGGACGCAATTGTCTGCACCTGAAATACCAACACTTCACCGGTATCTTCAGGGACTGTTCCTCGCGTCATTCATTCATAATTTTAAATTACAGGAGCATCCCGCAGTACTCAAGCAAATTAAATGTGGTTAGTCGTGGCGAACATGTTTGGGCCGTGATGGCCTGAAGTCTCGAATATATAATACGTTTATCCTATTCCGTAAAATAAGAAACAGCGACTAGAACCCAAATCCTGAATTCTCTAAAATGTCGGAGTAATTTATAAGACTCAATCTGTCCACAATCAAAATTGCCGTATAGTTTAGTCCATCATTCAACTATACAGTTTTTAATTCTATACAGAGTTAATATAATTCACTAACAGATTCGGAAATAAGAGCAATTGATTTCCACGGCAATTAATAAAAAAATCTTCTAAGTGACCAGTTCTTATAATAATATACGTATCAATTCCAAAATTCAATCTCAGCATTATGCAAATACCATCGGGATTTGTACAGACGTTTTGTTCGCCTGAGCTATACAAACAAAATGTATGACAGCGCAATACTTTGAAATCAGAAATGCTTAGTTGATTGTCCGCGGTACGAATCTGAGCGAATGAGTCCAGACATTTACAACTGAAATGTGAGAATTTGGCTAGCTACATGCTATAAAGAAATTGCATAGCATTGATATTTGAACAAAAAAATTTTTGCCTTCAGTACAAACCATTATGATATTATAGATCTATCACTTCACGGGATTCAGGTTCACACAATTCTAATGTCTGAACCAATCATCAAATCTACCAGATTGTATGTTATTGAAAGACCGTGATCGGTGCAAGTCTCGTTCCACCAAGTCAAATAATGGTAATCGTATATTCCGTAAACTGTTGAAGTTCTAGTTTGCCATTAAATTATTCCAAGTAGGGCGTAGCTAATACCAGTTTTCCGAGTGTGCCAATTTTTTGCTGATTTTAAGCGAACGGAAATCGAGAAACTGGCGTCATTTATTCTTTCTCTTGCAAAGATTCATAAGTTTGTTGTCGAAGGCGTGCTTACCGGACCACTTATGATTTATTTAACTTTAATTTAACATGACTAGTCTCAAACTTTGGGTCCATTCGTCACCCTAACTAATTATTCTCCATATTAGTTATTTTGCGTCGCTATTTTTCAAGCGAGGCCTAATTTTGTAACTCTCAGGTTTCTCAGATTTAAGTCAGTTATTGGCTTGAGCTGGATGTTTTCGGAGTACCGTCCAGATTGTATTTTTCTCTGTACTTATTCATCGCGTCGTTGATTGCGCTCCTGGAAATTTATCACATAATTAATAATCATTTCGCGATCCCTGAATATGCCACAAATTATATATAATACCTGAAATGTCTTCGCTTCACCAAGCAAGAATAAACCTGTATACAAAATTTGAAATGGTAAATATGATTCGCTTTGTGGGACTTGGAAATTACAAAAGATTAAGTTATTAAGTATATAGTACAGTCACAACACGGTTAAGAGCTTACATGCCCAGCGTTAAGAGCACGAATTTCACAGCCTTCCCAAATCTCGTTGACAGGAATTATCCCTTCTCGCAAAACATAAGCGTCATCCCTATCGAATTCGAGAAAAATAATTCAATAAAAACTTTATAGTACACAATCACATTACATTTGCTAATATTTATCTAGGCGAGTTCAGAATTAGGAACGTAGATAATATGGTCAAAAGAAGTTAACCTAGCAACGACTACGATGATTAACTCAGGATCGACCGGGGTTGAAAAATTGCCCACATGAGTGAAGTGGTCCATGACTCTCCGCATAAATTCCACGGTATCCCTCCTCGTCTGAGTTTCAAGTCTTTTAAATAAATTTCCATGCCCAGTGACACTAGCCAGCTCGATTTCACGTGGCTCCTCTTTTTTCCCTTTAACATTGAATTCCCTGTCAAAATTACTGGATCTCCCACCGGTCTGACCTTGGATTTTCTCAAGGAAAGAAAACATATCTACAGGAAAGGATGAGGTTTTACCAGGATTGAATTCGACAGAGGATGAAGGAGAAGGTTTAATGGAGAAGAAATTGGAACGGTTGGCAAAGAGTCTGGAGAGACCCAAGCTTTCCATCACCTTCGACACAGCGTTCCATAAAATTGACTTTATCCGAGCACGTCTTTTAGAAGCCTCATCTCTGGCAGCTGCGGAGATGCTATCTTCCTTCAGCTCCTATTATTCACAATATCACGAGTTACTTTACGTCCATAGAGTAAAACCTCGCTATAACGTACCACCGCGGAGACAGTGGAAGTAGATTATATCGAGAGAAAAATACGTCGATCAAAATTTTAACATTTGAGAGACACACATCTGTCTACCAGAGCATTAAGATTGCAATCGGTACGTCCTATCAGTAACACGTTATAAGAATGATTTATATTCAACTTTTTTCGCTACTACGAAAATAGCTGCTTATTCCTGAAGTACGTACAAGTTTAAAATTGGTCAAATGATTCAAGATTTCGTCACGGAACTCTGGGATGTTGATGAACTCCTGTTCCAAACTTTTCCAGTTTACTGCACGACTCATTACGCCCTGAATAAAATAAAGCAGATCTAAACACACAGTTTCATAATCCATATTTTAATGTAAAATGTCATACCCTGGTAAAAACTGCAGACGCAGTGGTCCAGGACAAACATGGGACGAGCGGAATTGGTTTGTGCCAGTTTGTGGCTGCCAAAGATGCCATCTAAGATATCAATTACAAATAATATAACTTGTAACTCCTGCGAAATACTTCAAAATTCAAGAATTATAAACCATTACATGCCCTCCCATTGAAATCCCTGTTAGACAAAATGGACCAAACTCATGGCGCTCCAACCAACGAAGAATAGCCATTGATTCGAGAATTAAACCTCCACCCATTATAAATATATCACTCACGTAGCGAAGGTTGGATCGTCTAATTAATAAAAACAACCAAGTTAAAATAGTGTTGTCCGTTTAGGTTTAGATTATTCGGAAGACTGATTACAATTGTTGTGAAGGCTTTCGGCTTCCATAGAAAGGGTTTTCCAAAAGAAGTGACGCGATTCCATAGTCCTCCATAAGAGCTTCGGCCATGTACTTTCGACGCCTCCAAAAGTTCTAGTGAAATTGGAGAAAAAAATTTACTAACACCGGGTGACATGAGGTTATTTTTTGAATATAAATTCAAAAAATATTTACGTGATCTCCGGTTCCAGCAAGATGGATTGCAACAGGTTTGTCGTTAGTTTTCCATGCTTTGGGGATACAAAATTGAAAGTTGGAAATTACAGACTCAGGCGGGAGAAACCCTGGCATATGTTTCGCGAATGGGCTCTCCAACTCCCCAGAAACAACTATCCAGTTGTCGTCTTCCTATACACGATACAAATTAACCAATAGAGTTTACTCAATGCCAAATAGAATGTACAAACTGAAACTCAAAGGAAAACTTACGAAAAGATCCGTGATTTCCACGGGATAATCTTCAGGCACTAATTTCTGACATAACTCTCTGTTGGACATTACCTTGTGGAAGTTCAACAGTGTCTGAACTCTGCGTAGTTCACCAAGACCGCAAGTAAAAAAATTGGACCTGATTATACTACGAAATAACTGCAAAAGACAAGGACAATAAATTGTGCTAACATTAGTATAAATCGATAAAAGATTCGTATTTTCCATAGGGCTAGGGCTTAGCTTATGTATCGTGTTTACACAGAATGATTTTTAGGAGTGCACTATTTCAAAAATTTCTTTTTCAAAATTGTGGATCAGGAAATAGCCATAGATATAGAAGAAAAAATTTGTGAAGTACAAATAATGGAATGGCATGTTAAAAATTTTGACATTTCGCAATGCCAGAACCATAATATATTACTCTCTCCTATAAAGCTCTACCGGAGAGATTAAAATACTATGGCCAAACGCCAAACCAAACTAAGTTGAAAAAGACCAAGAAATATAGTTCGCAGAGAAATTCATAAAGAATTCAACAAGCTGCGCAATTGAGCATCACGATCCGGTGTGCGTAACCGAGCTGACGAGAGAATCGGTGAAAGCTGATGTTGCGACGAGTCGACCCGATTGATCACGTCTTTCTCTGCTACATTGCACGCATTAGATCGTGAACCGCAATAGTTGATTAAATTCCTCATAAAATTCTCTGCAAACTGTATATTTCTGTTTTTCCAAATTCCTTTTTGTTAGGACGCAGCAGAGAGATATGGGATTGATCTGCCATTACTAAACTCCGGTTGAGGCCATTTTGGACATCACATTCCATAATTTTGTACTTTGCAATTTCTTTCATTCAAAGGTAGAAATGTGGCCATTAAAATGAGCTATCGCCACTCGTGCCAACATTCATTTTAAAAATAACTTTTGAAACAATGTAGTTCTAAAAATCAGTGCAGTATGGGATACCTGGTCCATCAGGCTTTTGCTGAAAAGCATTTTGTCAACGAATTGATGTACGAACGACCAGTCAAATTAAAGTGAATATTATAGTTCCTGAGTTGGAGGGACAATTTGCTGGTTACTCTCAAATTTGATTCATCATGTTCCTGTGAAATATACAAAATATATGGATTAAATTTCATTGTCCTCGTTTATGACAATCGTCTTGAGAAAGCAAATCTGAGCTGAGTTTTGATTCGAATCTAATTACAATTTTAGTAATCCAAAATTCATTATGATTTAGCATTATTTAGCCTTAATTCTTCGGATAAGATATAACAATTCTGCAAAATAAAATTCCATGCGAAATATAATATTGCAATTGAAATCCTGTAATTTGGTAATTTGAATATGCAGATTACCAGGAACCTCAAATTCCTGCTTAAATGTCGATTTATTTACGTAATGCACTTTCCACGATTCAAAACTCAAACGGAGTAATCTGAAAATTAGAACCCTGAACTAACTTCATTCCGATAAAAAATGAATTTCTTCCCACAAAACGAGTATTAGGCATAGCGATTGAAATTTAAAATTCGTATAAATTCTAGTTAGTTAGACAAGTTCTTTTATTCAGGTGAAGAATTTCAGAACATAGTTGTCAATATTCTGACCATTTCTCCAATAACAAAGAGCGAAATATGAGAATCCGAATACGAATTAACTGAACGCCTGAAAGTTGAACGGAATTAACGAAAACACATTCGCAATATTAAACCGTCCTGGACTTTAACTGCCGTCATGATGGTGGGATTGAGCTAAATCATGCAAATTGGATGTTGGATTTCTCGTAATATTCTAGTAATAAACACAATTAATCCACAGAATACTAAAATTCTGAACTGCACAAACGTTATTGGTCATGCACGTGAATGCATCTCCTTCATTCACTTTTTTCGAAAAGGTGTTTAGATCCTACTCGGACGCAATATTACAACTCCAATCTAAAAATTCTTGTTGATTTAGCAATAATTGCTAAATCAACAAGAATTTTTCTAAAATCTGTAATTGCTCGTTTCAATTATTGAAACTAGCAATTACAGATTTTAGCAATGAAATTTCAGCATGTATATTTTGAATAAAATGCAATTAAGATGAGTTTATTTGTTATTCTTATTACTAAATATTGTATTATTTTGATTAAATAATTTAAATCATTCTTGCCTGGGGTCTGAAGGTCGAAACTCGAAACGAAGCTTATTTTTAAATATTTTTTTTACATAAAAGTTACAGGTTATTCACATGGGAAGTGAAACTACGTCATAACAGAAAATGTAAAGTGTCACACCACCAACCACCACTTTCTCAAAATCAAACTACTTGTACATACGAAGACAAATATGCCAATGTATGTATGTACAAAATATTCAAAATCTTACAAGTAAAATTCTGAAAATCCAGATAAAATCCTGGAATAATTTTTATAAAAATAATTTGGTACAAACCTATTGAATCTGGAGTAGATCACTTTAATGAATAAACAGTTGTAGCAATTAATTGGACGTCTGACTCGAGAAAGTATCTCAACAACTGTTGGGTCACAACAAGAGCAATAGATTAACCCACAACACATTGAAGTCCATTGGCGCGAAAAACAAGTGGGAAATCATGTCAATTTTTGAATTTCTTATTTGGTTTCAAAACAAAAAGTGAAGAAAATTTATCACCAATTTTGTAAAAAACTGAATTACAAAGTGATCCGACGGTTTCGTTACGCCTACAAAATTTTGAAAACCGTGCTGTAAGTTTTATGATTTCCCTAAACCACTATGACCACTTTTTACTTTTCGAGTCCTTTACAAGATTCTCAAAATCGTGACAGGGATAATAATCAATATTTTGAAGAAAAAAATAGGAAAGGAAGAGTTCAAAATTAGGAAATAGACTTAAATATAACAAAACATACACTAAAATATTGTAATTAATTTAATTAATATTTCAAATACTGAATTACCTGTGACCTTTGACCTTGACTGGACCCAATTTTGGCACTCAATTCTTGACGACAAACAATTAGAGAATTGAAAGGAGACAAATACGAAATGCTTGTGATTTGACGACTAACGACGAAGACCGAACGCAAAATATAGGAATAAAATAAATTAACTGAATGAACACAAGATGAAACACTTTCTTATCTGAAAATTAATTTGATCCGTAAAGCAAATGATATTTTTGTTCAACACGTCAAGACGGAGCTGAGGTATTGTGAGAACCTTGTCTTGGCTAGTCGGCTTTGCAGTTTGAAACATCATCTGAAGTTATCAACAATGAAATTTGATTTTTATGTTGACAATGCAGAGGACTGATTGGGTTTCCCGAGTAACATAAAACAAATTTTACTAAGCTCATCGAATTTAATTTAATTAAAAGTTAACATACCTCTGTTTAAAAATTTCCTACATCTTGCGCGGGAAAACCATTCTAAATTCTCCAAAAAAGTACTTTTTAATAATTTTTATAGATCTAAAGACCTAATTGAGATAAAACGTAATTTTCATAGAAGTCTTTCGAAAAAATTTGAGCAGGGAGCAAATACTTTTTGAAAAATTTAAAACAAGGATTTATCAGAGTTTTTGCCTTGAATTCAAATAGTCCAGTCGAGGTGAAAGATCTCATACTTACATACTACATAATACATACTATTCTGAACATATTTTACGAATGTGTCGAACCAAAAAAATAGATGCCTATCTTCGACTTGAAATCAGAATCAAAATTTACAAACACTAAAACTATGCCATTTATAACAAATCGAAACTAACTGAGGCCTTGTTTTGAGTTCATGTTTTGAGAGACAAGCACATAATATTTAACTGAGAATGGGTTCGGTTAAGGTCCTAACCTAACATTGTAGTGTAGTTTATTAACTAAAATTATTATTTATTTATTTATTATTTATTTATTAACAGAAACAGCACCCTCGTAAGGTAAATCAAATATTTGTTTTACACGGCTGAATTGACTCAAAAATATGCAGCAAGCAGTTCTCAAATTACTTGCGGGTAAACGCGTGATTTTAGCAAGTGGATCGTCGCGAAGAGTTTCACTTCTGACAGGAGTCGTAAGTTTTTCCTTATTTGCTCTCCTCATTAACAATTTTCATGTCTCCATAGTTGGTCAATCTTTGAGTCTCATCGACCATTAGTATATTAGTAATTAATTAGTATGTGGAATATGTGTCAGACATACTCATTTTAATTCTGAGTTTGACCGCCATCATCATGTTGTATCTCTGACGTGCTCGCATGCCAATCAAGGATTTTTTGATTTTTAGTTACAAGGATTTGTTACAATATTATAAATACATACTATATAACTTTGTATGTTTAATGTATAGGTAGGTTATGTTTATGTAGGTACATAGGTTTATGTACTAGACGCGTCCATTACGACCTTCATCCTTTGTATCGGGAAAATCATTTGAATTCAATTACAAGTTTGTTTATTTTTACTTCAAATTACAGATTATTCATTATACCGTTAGATAGTTTCAATCACTTCTTACTTCTTAGTTTTTTAAAGTGAATCAAAAGAATTTCGCAATTACAAAAACCGTAATCAGCAATCATCGGTTATGGTTATGACTTCTTGGAAGAACAAGAAAGGACACGTAGTAGTATTATTATACACGTGCGTCATATTTTTACAATTCTTAGTCATGCAATTCAATACTACATGAGAATATGCAACGTACGTATGCATGTACTAGAGAGAAAGACCGATTTTTACGTTTTCTGGCTGAAAATGTAATTAGTCTAATTAGAATATACTTCACCGTTTACACATAGAATGTCACTTCTGAAGTACACCTCCTTTCCTTGGAATTTTTGGTGGCTAAGAATCTGCATTAACTCACGTTTTCTGATTCAGGAGTTAGTTAGTTAGGAGTTAGGTTCTCAGTTATTCCTATTATTGTACCCTGGAGGCGATGACATCTTTTCATAATTTGCAATTGTTTGTTGAATGATAGTAATTTAACAAGATATGGAACTGGAGATTCTTGGGTCGATTTTCCAAGGGGAGTTAAAGTTAGGTTTGGAATATTAATGTCAAATTTGACTTTAAGGCACTTGATTACGAACTTCTGGGTTTACGTTTTTGGATGTTCAAGTCCATATCACAATCACAATGTTGTATTTTCTTTCACTGTTGAACTCTCCACTGTGCTATTTACTTCTTCACATTTTATATTATTCATGACCCAACCTATAGTTTTGATCTAATACCACCTTCGCGAGAACCAAGATACGATCGTTGGCTTTCATTAACTCATCAGCAGTTCATATTATAACATGTTTCATCTAAGGTCTCAATGAAAAGAACCTGCTTATCTACATAATTTAGCATAATTGTCTACCTTGACTTGAGTTTGACATAAGAAGAATTCAAATCTGTTCCTTGGAATTGTCATTTAGAAGCAGATTTAATTTAGTACGGGGAAAAAGTCTCATCCTCCCTCATCCACAAGAACAGACATTTTTTAACACGTAAAATGCCATAAAGTTTTTTTGAAAATAAAATTCATGAAATTTTGGGAGATGAGCGAAAAAAAATTCGTTTCATCTCAGGGAATCCCGAATGGTATTAGAAAGCCCTCACATTCGTTGACCTTGACTACCTTAAACGCAGTGACTATTTTATACTGTCACGTCTAATTTGTTTCTTGAATCAAATTACTATCGTGCATTTCCGGAATTTCTTCACATGAACTGTGAGCAAACACAGGAGTGATTTCCAATTCTTTACTTGATTTTTCATTGTGTAGCAACATCATTGCTGTATCACGTTTTTAAATGCATTGGGAAATTTTTCCAACTAGAAAGAAAGAATATTTACGGACCAGAATTTGTTACTAGCTTAAGGTTATCAGCCAACATAAATGTACCCAACTAGCCCTGAATGAAATTCAACTATCAGCAAATCATAACCGCCTGCATTACCTAACTACAAAAGTCCAGGAAGCCTCCATTAGAAGAAAACCTATTTACGATACAATTGCAATTTACTCAGGCGGGTTTGTGTAATTGGAAATAGAGCTTCCATTTCAGAGGTTTTTGTGGCCTATTCTTTAACACCTGAGTCGTCCATGTGCATGTGGGTAATTTGGCCTGGAAATTGACCTACAAAATGTATGCTCCGCTTTGTCATGTCTATTGTCTGGGCTTCTTTTGTGTTTTCCTTGCACAAAATGATTAGACAAGAACGACGCTGTAGAATTCATACATTTTTTATGCGCTTCATCCATATTTCTCTACGCCACTGCTTCTATGACGCTTGCCCTCCCTTACCTCCTCTTGTATGAGTTATTCTTTCACTAGTCTTTCAAAATAAAAGGATCTCTAAATTATTTCACACGAATTCCATTCGGATTGCTAGAGGGCGAAGCGTTCAAATTTATAATCTCACGCGTCACTTTGTTTTCTGAATGTCTAGCTCTGATTTGTAGAGCTCCACAAGGTGCTCTAACCCACTTTGGCGAACCGAATATTATATTCAAGACTTCCAGGACCCACAATAATAATTAAATAATCTCCTCTGACTCCTCTCGAGTCTCTTATAAACTAGAGTTATTGAGCAATATTTGAACGACACTGTTAGCCATATCCAGAGTTAAATTGTTGAATTAATTATGTCGAATATTGTCCTCCCCAGTGAAAATGCATTTGGCTATATATTATGGCGAAAGGCTGACGCCGACGCCCGAAGACAAGTACTAACAATACTATTCAACTTCCGATAAGGTTGTGTTGGATCCGCTTGTTTTAACCAGGTAACACCATAAAATGCAGTTACGAATTAACGCAAACAGCGGCTTCCACTTCGAGTTCATAAAATATCAGTCAGTCGATTCTATTTTTAAGTGACTTATTGTTAGCCAAATCGCGCGCACTTCAGTGATTCAGGATACCTTGCTTAGAGTTTACAAGTTCTAGTACAGTACCAGATCCAATCGATGCTCGCTCAAACCCACTTATTTCAGCTACGTTGACCACTCTTGCCAAGGTTGCGAAGGGAAATTCATTAACAAGGAATTTTAAATTACCTTTTTTTGTAGTTTTAAGCAACCGAAGATAGGCTAAAATTTACCCGTAAAATTATGAAAGGCTAGAAGAATTTTAAAAAATTATTTTAAAAATATTGAGGAATTTTCCATTGCTCAGATGATCAAAATGAACTGATTAAGGTTTTTCTTTGAAGAAAAAGCTAAGACTTCCGCGGACAAAATGGGAGAAAGCGAAAGCGAGTTGAGGCCAACCGGTTTTTCGTGTTACAAACCAAGCTAACAGCCCCACTTCAGTTGCTTTTAATGAACCCTCTATTTCTTCGTGAGTTCTGACGGAATTGAAAATTATTATGAAAAATTAGGACACAGTTTTTTTTTCAAGAGTACCCTATTAAGTGTTAATTGACTGTACAGTGTTTTCGGACATTCGACTTGAGCATTCTGCCCGGTGCGCACAATTAAGTAATCATTGGCTGACATTTGTCATTTCTCTGGTTTTGCTAATTCAAAATTTCGCAGAATCTTATTGTACATCATCAACGCTTCATAGCGTGAATAGTCTCACATTTTCACCTGTCTACTTCCCGAAAACCGGACCTTGGTTTAAATCATCGATTTTAGATTAATACTATTGCCACTAACAATGCAAATTCGTTCAAAGGAATTAATCCTCTTATATTATCTAATTTGTAAGAGAGGAATGGTCACACTTAAATTCCTTCAGAGGATAGTCGAAATTACATGAGATATGCATTAAAATTTTATGCGACTACTTTCCTGGAGTTTTCTCCCGTTGGGATTTTTAGGGATTTAGGCACAAAATACGGGCTTGCTAAATTCACTTGAACAAGAGATGACGAACATTAGTTTCCAAACTTATGACTTTCTCCAGTCGACATCCGGAGAGGTCGATAACCTGTCTTTTGTGTCCACGGCTATCAATTTTTTAAAGTTACTTTACCCCGTGCAACACCTTAGTGCGATTCTACAGACTCCACGACAATGTAACTTTAGTTCAAACATAATGGACGTTTAATGTCCATTTTGAAAAAAGAAATTGCACTGCACATAAGACACTCTAAACTTCATGGTTACTTTATTACCTTCCGTAAACCAAGTTATGAGTAAGAGATATCAACTTAATGGTAGATTTGAAGGTTTATGAGATAATCTATATTTTTAGTTTTAGTGAAACTGTCTTGAGTTCTTAGACTGTACCTGTACACTACACTATCCAGTATTTCCGGTTTCTTACCAAATAAAATCTTTATACTTGCGGTTTTGCTAAAAATTGAAATTTCATTGTTGAAGGCTTTGAGATTTAATACTTCAACATCCAACTTCTCGTAAAATGATTTTGAGCGGTTGTAAGACCTAATAGCTTCCATACTACAGGGTGTCTTATATGTATTGCGCCCTGGGTATCTCAGGAACCACAATAGGTACAATCAAGTGGAATACCTCGTTGGAAAGATCAGCTCAAATGGGATCTCAGACACCATATTTCAGCTCCATCTGAAAGCGCGTTCGCGCGCAGCGCGTAGCGAAAGATGAAAAATTAGTTATTCGACGTTTTTCAGCCGCTTCTTCGAGGTTTTTCGCCTGAAAAGCCATGATAACTTCAAAATTTTGAAAAATGAACTCGGCCACCACACTATCAAGTGGTTTGTGAAAATTTTAAGCCATTGATCGACATTTTCTGAGCAAGTCGATTTTGCCTCAAATTTTCAACTTCCCTGAAAACACTCGAAATCGAAATCCTGAGGTAAAATCGATTTGCTCAGAAAATGTCGATCAATGGCTTAAAATTTTCAGAAACCACTTGCGAATGTGGTGGCGGAATTCATTTTTCGAAATTTTGAAGTTATCATGGCTTTTCAAGCGGAAAACCTCGAAGAAACGGCTAAAAAACGTCGAATAACTGATTTTTAATCTTCCGCCGCGCGCTACGCGCGAACGCGCTTTTAGACGGAGCTGAAATATGGTGTCTGAGATCCCATTTGAGCTGATCTTTCCAACAAGGTATTCCACTTGATTGTACCTATTATACTTTCTGAGATACCCAGGGCGCAATACATATAACCTGTACTTGTTTCATCTGCCATTACAAGATTTATGTACAGGGCTAAGAGTATCGACTATCATAGAGAGGTCAATTCGTAGTCCCTAGTTACGCTTCTAATTGAATTGGAGAATTAATT
>JAQFYE010004215.1:0-13773 GCA_034694305.1 Protaphorura glebata
GAACTGAAATGTAGGTGTCAACAACTTGTTTTTTTCGTGACGTCAGAGGTCTCTATTATTAAAAATTTGACAATAATTGAATTTGGAGCCCAGATGGAACTTTTAATTGAGTTACCGAATTTGTACTTACAAAGGATCAGAGTGTTGGGGTCACGGCGGAGAGGTCGAAGAGTTTGACGTTTCATAGTTTACTCTCACTAGATCAAGTGAACATTCGTGCTAATTATAGGTTGTCAGGATTTATTTTGGGGTTTAAAAAGTTCCCCTCCAATTGAGATTTTCAATAATGAAAATCAAATCCGGTTTTGAAAAATAATTGGTAATGTAATATTTAACCATCTGTTACAGCATAAGTCTATTGGGAATGTTTTTAACAAACATTACATCAAGCTAGATTGATAATTAAGCCACCCCTAAACAAGAATGGCCTCAGGAATTTAAATATTTGCCCTTAGGCTATATCAAATGCCATCACGTGACTGTAAGTATTACGCTATCATGCGTTTAACCATTTCCTGCTTTATACAAAATTGAGTCGCAAAGAAATAAAGAAAATTATTTTGCATTGGATTTCAGACTCAATTATAGAACTTAACGAGTGTTAAGTTAATACTCGTCCACACGGTAGGTCAGAAGAATTATCCATTCGTTCACATCCTGTCAATTTCTATTGTTACCGGTATGAGGATGACGCACGAGGACAACAGAAATTGCAGAATTCTGAATAACTGAACTGGCAGTGTCATTCCTGGTGACTGCATAGTTAGCTTAATTTTGTTGGGAATTTTCCCACTGCAATACTGCAAGTCTCAGGCGTTGCTTTCTAATGCTCTTTTGGCTTGCGTCTATTATCTATTACGACACGTGCAAATCTACAGGTAATTCCGGTGAAAAAAATCATTTTAAAATTCTAAGCACGCTTTGAAGTAAACCTCTTTTATTCTTGACAGCGAGTCTGGCTTAACCTTCGGTCCATGTCCATTTTGTTTCTAAAGACATTTCATGGAAATCGCTGCTTTGCACCTACATTTTATCAACTGGAATTATATCTTGCCACTAGGGGTACCTGCTAGTCTTGCCAGAGATTGAATGCACATCAGAAATATTTTAATGAATAAATTGGTCGCAAGTTTCTATTATAAAATCGTAAAGAAATAAATAAAAACAAATTATAGTTTTGAAAGATACAGAAAAATTACACAAGTGAAACTGTTGCGGGAAGCGTTGGAGTCTTTAGAAACAAAAAAAAAGATAGTCATTAAACAACAAGAGTTGTATTTTAATTCAAATCATTCTTTGAATCGAATGGGAATCAAAATAATTATTAAGCTTTATCATCACACTGTACTTTAATGTGTCCGAATCTTTGTAAGCAGTTATTTCTATTTCTCACTCTATATCGATTTGAAGAAATGTCCAGGGTCCATCATATCGAGAGGACTTGGATTTGTCAATTCCAATTAAACAGGTCCAGAATAACCGGATCATCTGTTTAACTTATGTGCCGAGCATAAAATGAACAAGACAGATGAGTCATGACGGCACAAACCTGTTGATGTGTGAGAAGATTTCTAAGACAAGTCTCTCACGGTGCCAAAATGCCTACCCTGGAAATGCAAAGTTGTGCAGAAAAGGCAGAAATCCCTTAATAATAAAACTAAAACTAAAGTAGCCAAGCAGAAAAAAATTCGGACCGGAATGCATACTAGTACGAGTACACGCGGATACTCCAGAGTGCAGAAATTCAGTCAGGTCAAAACAAATACAAAAGTAGCCAATGAAAAAAAATTCGAACCGGAAATGTATCTAGCGAACTCACTCAGCATTTACTTTAAACATGGCTCGTCAAGGGTAAAGAATGTATGGAAACCTATTCTGTTTTAGTAAACGTTTGACGTGTGAAAATGCTCCCTCGTCAGTTGTCCAAAGAAACCAGGTGGATTGCAATATTTGTAATTACAAAATTAGACGACTGGAATTCCTGAAACAGGTGAGGATGCAGGTACGGATACAAGAGTAGGACTAGTATAATGTCAAAAAGATTGATGAAATTGACCATTGCGTTAATTTCCCGTCCCAAATTAGTTATTTGAATCTTTTATTAGTTCATATTAGCAAGAAACTGAAAGTGTCGGGCGGAAAAGACAAGTTCAAGTTCAGAATGCACATGCTTATCACATTGTCTTCTTTTTTAAATTCAAACCGGATGTCTGCAAACAGAGATTTCTGATTAAAACATCCACCATTTCAACAAACGCTCTTCGGATTGCGCGTTCGCTTTGATATCTCCTGCACAAATTTTGTCTCATGTCTTGAAGGGATAAACCTGACAATTCTTTTCAAATTCCACCCGAATCTGCGTTCTTTGAAATTAATAAAATTTTATCTCGTGGCAACATTGTGTAACGTTGTGTACGTTGTTTAAGTCTCAAGATGCAAAAGCTTGATTAAAAAAATGAGTATATGAATTAGATAGACTATCGACTAGACAATATAGACATTTCACTCACCGCATTTGGATTCTCCGACATACTGAGTCGACTCGATGTCCGACATTCTGACAATCTCCGCCATGAGAAAGATGTCTTAGAATTTGTCGGTGCTGGTGAATCATCGGATCCAGATCCAGTGGAAGAAATAGAATAAACACTTCTGGGGGATGAAGAAGCGATTGACGCTGAACTAGAGTCTGTAGACACAGAAGATGTCGAAGGGGCAGGAGAGACACCACGTTGTGACTGTGACCTCAAGGAACTCCCAGAGTGATACACGTGTTTCAACATCACAACTAATTTAAATTTTGACGTTTATCACAGCACACTGAAATTCACCGCCATAATTGTTAGTCAATTAGAGTCAATCAATCGTGTGGTTGCCTTTTCAAATGTAAGTACAAAGAGAACTACCTCTGCAAAATCTGCATCTTCTCTTCTATTATGATTATTGGTTCAATTTAAGAGAGATGAATTTGCCGAGGGGTGACTGGAGATGAACGTGGAAGTGGAAGTCAACAGGCGAGGTTTACCACGTGGCTTGCAGTCTGTCAAACAGCAAGGGGTCATGTCTTATGTCGGCGGATTTCATTGTTTAACGTCCTGACGATCCACTAATGAGTATCTTATAATTCCATGTGGATTTGAAGAAACATTGACAGAAAACATTAATTTGCACCCTGAAAAGAAAACCGGAACGACAGAAGTAATTCACGGTTTCGAGGTAGGGAATGTTGAGTATGTAAGCGATAGTATATTCCAGTTTATCGTTTTACGATCCAAGAATAAGATACTTGAATCCTTGAATCAATCGCATCTACCCAAATATTCCTTGAAGTTCACCGGTGATGTTAGAAAATGCTACATATTCCGGTCCAAATCCGACTATCATATATATATTTAGATTTTACCCAAATATTTGTTGTTTCACAATAATACCAACATTGCTGTCAATACCCATCTGATGCCAGACGTATATAAGTTAATTTCAATAACAATTAAGCCTTGGTAGTACAGTAGTCAGTAGGGTGGTGCATCAGTAATTAGTGAAGAAGAAACCCCGGCCATTTAAATGAAATAAAACCCGTTAAAATTCCATTATGTACGAGTCATGTAATGAAGAGCTCACATAAATTCTATGTATAAAATGTGTCTCTTATTTTTCTCTGATTACCACAAGTAAAGGAGGAGGGGCAAAATAATTTCGAGCAACCATCCTGTCAATAAAGGATACTAGTGGGGTAATTTTTATTTTTTTCATTTTTTCGGTATTAATTCGTAATTCTATTTTTAAAAAGTGTACGCTCTTTGGGTGTACGCGTTTCCTTGATTTACTTGTTACACCCTGTTAACGCGATATGTGCAAAGCGGTTACCCTAATCCATTTGTGGTTGACTAGTTTACTTATTTGAGACACCTTGGAATTGAAAATGAGGCTGTGGTTGTGGTATACACCTTGTCAAGTATTGTCACAGTCGTTAGTTAATCAGACCACCTGTGCATGCTACTGAAGTCTGTTTATGGCATCCAAATCGTATTCGCATCAATGCGTCACCACAATCTTAGTACGAGTAATTTTCGCTTGAAAATATTTTTATTAAGTGTATATTCTATTTCTAATCACCTATGCGAGATCCAATTTTATTTAGCATTCAGATTTCAAACTCGGATTATTTAATTGTGAGTCGATGTTAGATTTGTGGAGTTGGAGATATCAAATATTTAAATTGATTTTTCCATGTTCCGACAAAGACCCTACCAACTCATTCAATGTCTTTTGGGCCCAAACGGTGAATTCTCAAATAAATAGCTAACTTGTGACACAATATCGCATGCCATGATAAATCAGATGTCAAAATTAGACTCAACAGCTCATACAATTAAACCCGCTTTAACCGGTATTAGTAATGAGTTAAAATGATAAGGTGCGTTCTTAAACTATTTTTCAGTGGCATCTGATCACTCAGGACAAGTTTAACGTGTTGAATTACGAATTGTTTTATCTAGCAAGAATTGGGCTCGAGTATTCACATTTCCAATCTCTTTAATGACGGCCTTGCATACCGGATGTAGACGTAACGCGTGTCGTACAGGCATAGTGGCCTGTCACTTCAAGTTCTTGTAAACACCTCACGTATTTGTGAGTCCACCAAAATTTTCACAAGTTAAAAGAATTTTTTTCGCAAATTGATGAAAATTGAAAACTTACATGTAGAACCAGGATAATGGATAACTGAATCGGAAACTCAAGTCTCAAAAAGGTAATTTGTATTTCACTCATTTCACTCAAAAATCATCCATAAACCAGATTACAGGATTCAAACTGTCGACATTCTCTAAATAAACTTCTATCTTCCGTTCTTTTACACAATCAACACTCAATATTATTTTCCGAAGGGGTTCAAATAGTCAGTTACCCTAAGGTCATAGGGTTAGTGTTAACCCCAGTCTGATTCGCCGACAAAATTGGGTCTATGTGTGGATAAGGATGTTTAACCGGTACAAAGATATTTACTGCACGATTCGATATTAGTAGCTATATAATCACCGCTGGGCGGGTTTCAGAAGGAACTCCTGGCCTGGAACTGAACGGTTGGAGTGTGTTAAAAATTTCTCGCAATAAACCAGAGAACAAACTTCTGCACAGTGTAACTTCTCACATTTGTTTCAGATAAAACGAGAATTAGTAGTACATCACACTCACTTATTTTGCTATTAAACGAATTATTTAAATCAAAATTTTAACGCACCCCCACAATACAAGAACTCTTCAACAAATAAATACTCTATCTCTCACAAACTGTGTATGATTTTCGATTAATATCATATTTATAACTTTTTTCAAAAGTAATGGAACTTACTCACTGTGCACTAAACACTTTATCACACAAAGTGAGATAGATCCATTCACTTTCAAAGATCTGAGTGAACTGAATCCAGTTGGGGAATATCTTACGTACAACTTCTACTATTTCTACAACTCTTTTCGTACTTTTCACTCGCACAGATGCGGATGCGGATTGCGAACGAAGGGGTTTGTTGTCTGTCTTAGAAAAGCATTAGTCAGACTACAAATTCTCTTTGTACACACAAGGTTGGAGGATGCATTATATACACAGAATTCCTACCGTATGCTTTACGACACTTCAAAGGAATTTCTACCTTTTTATGTAATTGAAGATTTAATTTTTTATAAGGTTTTCCCAAGATTAATTTACATTCTCATGTTGCTAGTGTAGTTGCCAGACATTTTGCACATGCCGTTAGTGTTTAATTCAAATATTACCAGGGTATAACAATTTTAGAGATGATCTGTTAGATCATGGAACCTTATCATTTTGACTACGCATATTGGACCAAAGCTCTCATCAAGAGATACAATCTGTTTGACCACATTTGATTGCCGATTTATTAATTTAAGAAGTAAATGTCAAAATTAATCAATCAAAAAACTTTCCGGACGAATGAAAATATTATTGCCTTCCGCAGTTAATTTTCTAGTGCACTTTGATATCATGTATCAGGGGTCTTCGAACTCGAGATTACGGAGCACATCCTCCAAATACTCACAAGCCTATTCTGAGTTGAGTAAACTGAAAATTATGTACACACTCATATCAATGCCATCACTGTGTCAGACTTTAAATATTGGCTTACTCACAAAATTGGTCATAAATGCGGAAATAATAACATGATTTCTTCTGAATGGGCTTAAGGTCCGGTCAATCACTTCTGACTTGGCACTTTCGAAGCAAGAAGACCTTACCCTCTATTTAATATTTGTTGGGCTCACGTTTGTTAAGGGTAGTGCCAGCGGAACGGCTAAATTATATGGATCATTGAAATCATGAGCGATATTCTGTTGTCCTCCCTGGCGAAAGTTATTGTAGTGTTACTTGTTAGGTGCACAGCGTGTTAACTTGTAGTAAACGAAGGCTTTGTAAGTTAGGCCCGAGCCTTTAGAAGGGTAGAAATTGCATTATCTTAGCAGAATGTTCTGGCCCTCATTATGTATATATTTGTGCACAACAAATGTCATTGTTGTCATGTTTGATTGTTTGGTGCAGTTCCGGGTGTATTCCTTTCCGTGAATTCATTCCAATTAGGAAAAGGTCAATGAGGTCACATAACCGACCAATTATACTAAAGAAAGTAAATTCAAAAAGTGAAAGACGTACAAGACGCCCAATGTGTGTTACGACGGTGAAGTGATAAATTCAGAGACGCGTCGTCGTTTGTCAAAATGTGGGTGCTATAATTAAAGACCATTTTTTATCAGAAAATGCGCTCATAAATACACTCATTGAATGTTTACGTAATATTGATACTCGAGGTAGAATTCCAGACCAGTTGTTTTCCTTTGGCCTCGAGAGTCCTCTTTGGCGGACGAGAATGTTTTATTTGAATAGCAAATTACACAATTTGCAGAAAATTTAAGGCGGGGTTTATGAACACAAATGTGCGAGACATCGTGAAATTGTGACGTCATAGTTATATGCTACTGGAATGTATCACATCAGAAATCTAAAATATTCACTGTATTAACGACAGCAGGACGGTTACGAAAACAGGAACCGACTTAAATTGAGCAAAATATTTGTGTCCCATCAGGTTGAAATTGTTTAGGATTTGCTCGTAATGAATTGCTTGTAATATTTTTAATTATATCTATTTGGTCGTATACTCAAATCTTCAGAATAATACCTTGCTATACTCATTGACTGTCTTACAATCTATTTATATGTATGTAGTATAATATATACAACATACAAGTAAAATTCATAACGTTAAGTGATAAGGCTCGACATAGTAGAATGCGGCATTAACGAATCATTGCTTAACCTCGCCTGGTTACAGTTTTAATATAACAATGAGATTTATGTAAATTTCAATAGGGCGTGATGATAAATTCTTGGACTCAGCCTCCCCAAACATTGCAAAACAATTAGGATTAGAAAGAGAGATAAGTATGACATCACAGACTACAGGAGTGAGAATTTGACAACACCGTATGAGACAACAGAACAGAAATAATTGGTGGTATTTAACATACAACTTTATGTTTGCATCGCATTTCGATTGTTGCACACAAAACACATGTGAATCTTCCGGAAACAATAGAAATAGACTTCTCGCGATGAGGACTTAAAAGATTGAAAGTTCAAGTTCATCACAGCTGTGCGCACTAATTTAAGTCAGAGTAATCCGCCTACTAATCCAGGTCTATTGTTTAACAATTCAAGGCATTACTTTTGTTTTCAGCTTAAACTAATTTGAAGATAGCGTCGGTTGGAAAATTGTGAAGTTGCTCTTTAATAGCGTTGCGCTAATGAGAAAAAGCTCCCAATACGCAACAAATTTACTTTGCCAAAACAAATTTACCCTTGAAATCCAAGCAAAGAATCCACGCAATCTGGTATCGGCTGCATTTCAAATACATAGAGATGAGTGAACTCTTGAAGGGAGTAACATATTTCCTTTCACCAAAAACGAATATAAATATTTGCTAATTTTTGAAAATGTGTTTCGGGAAATTTTTATATTTTTTATTTATTTTATTATTTTCGTCGCGCTGGTGTCAGAAATCTGCTTTTCTCAGTTTCTTGGTCATTTCTTGCAGTTCTACGATATTTGTTAACAAATACAATACGAAGAATCATGTGTCTACAAAATTATAATTCCGAATGATACATGTTTACTAAATGCAGGGAAAAACTGAAAAAGTCAAATCACAATTAACAATTAATCAAAATTAACTATGAGTAGAAGATAATTGACATGAAAATGTAATAGGCCAAAGTTTAATACTGTATGTAGATCTGATTTATACAATGTGTGGCAGTGGTAGAACCGTGGGATACAAGAATCAGTTTAATCAATTAGCTGTTTCAAGTCCGCATTGCGAAGTGCGACTCGTTGATGGTATTCATCAATAAACACAAAAGTAAACCTATAAATCATAAGTGAGAATGATACACTTGATTAGCTGCACGTTCAGATTAATTAATTGACTAACGTTGGCTGTAGGTGGGATTCTAATCAAATTTAATTCGGACTATGACGTCTGCGGACGTGACACTGTGGTTACAGTATAATGAGAATTGTTTAGATTGTGTATTAGAATTAGACATCGTGTTGTCAACTTATACGGGACTCTTCAATGTCTGGGAGTGTAATCATTTGTGATCAGTCCCTGTATTTTATGAATTGACATTGAGAGAACGGGGGCTTTTCATTGATATCTAAGTTGGCATGAAAGTTTACAGAATTTGATAGACATTTCAATGAACCTCAAGAAATCCAAAGAGTGACAATATTTGTTCTGAAAATTCTGATTTAAGAGATATCAAACGCATTTGTGATGTCATAGTTGGAATATAACATATCAGAAATCTGAAATATTCATTTAAAGTTATGTATTAACGATAGCAGGACGATTATGGAAACCGAACCCGACATAAATTGAGCAAATATTTGTGTCCGATTTTCGTCTATCCGATCAGGTTGAAATCGTCTAGGATTTGCTTGTAACGAATTGCTTGCTATATTTCTAATTAATTCTATTTGGTCGTATGCTCGAATCTTGAGAATAAAACCTTGCTGTACTCATTGACTGTCTTACGGTCTAATTTATACGTACGAATAGAATTTGCATAAAATTAATACGTTAAATGATAAGGTTCCAAATATCATAAAGGCCTGTACTGACGACTTATTGATACTGATACATTTCTTATATAAAATTAAGTTTATGTAAATTTCAATATGGCGTGACGACAAATTCATGAACTGAGCCTCCTGACACATTATAAAACAATTAGGATTAGCAACAGACATAGGAATGATATTACACACTGCAGAAATGAGGATTTGACAACACGATTTGAGACAACAGAACAGAAATAATTGGCGGTATTTAACACACTTTGCATTTGCATCGCATTTCGATTGTTGCACACAAAATACATGTGAATCTTCTGGAAACAATAGAATTAAGCTTCTCGCGTTGAGGATTTAAAAGATTGAAAGTTCAAGTTCATCACAGCTGACGCATTAATTTAATCAGAGTAATCCGCCTGCAAATCCACGTCTATTGTTTAACAATTCAAGGCATTACTTTTGTTTTCAGCTTGAACTAATTTGAAGATAGCGCCGGTTGGAAAATTTTGAAGTTGCTCTTTAATAGTAAACACACCAATTAGGTTCTTGTCTCCGACCGCCATGGGTAACGCCTCATTTCAAGCCGCATTGGTAATGATATCTGCTCTGTTAATTCCCGTTGCGAGGAAATGATGAGGAAAAGCTCCCAATACGCAACAAATTTACTTTGCCAAAACAAATTTACCCTTGATTGAAAAGTTGCTCTTTAATAGCACGTATATTATTAGGTACAGACTGTTTGTTCGATGGTGAAGTGTCAATACGAACCACAACTTTCATTAAGTTACATTTGAATTGTATTGTTGCACTAATAAGGAAAAGCTCCCAATACGCAATAAAACTGTACCAAAACAAATTTACCCCAAAATGTTGACACAAGTATAGATATTTTACGAACAAGAAATCCACCCAGTCGGGTAACGGCTGCATTTCAAATACATATAAAATCTTTCTGCAGATTTAGAGACATGATTGAACCCTTGTAACAGATTTCCTTGCACGAAAAATGAAAATAAATATTTAATAATTTTTGAAAATGAAAATGTGTTTTCAGGAATTGTTTTATCCGTTATTTTGGTCGTGCCAAATCTCAGAAATCTACTTTTCTCAGTTGTTTGGAGTCATTTCTTGCAGTTCTGGAGTCGTTGTTTACAAATACAATATACGAAGAATCATGTGTCCACAAAATTATAATTCCGAATAATCCAAGTTTGCCTATTTTTAGAAATAATTGCAGGGAAGACATGAAACAGTCAAATCAGGATTAACAATTTACCAGAATTAATTTTGAGTAGAAGATAATTAACTTGAAAATGTAATATAGAATATAATAACCAATTTTATGTGTATTTGATACTATTCTAAGCCAAATATTAATGATCAAAGAATGTGTGACCTCGGTAGAACCGTAGGATGCACGAATCAGTTTAATCAATTAGCTGTTTCAAATCCGCATTGCGAGCTGTGACTCGTTGATGATATTCATTAATAAACGCAAAAGAAAACCTATAAATCATAGGTGAGAATGATACAGTTGATTAATAATTAATCAACTGGATCATTATCACACGAACGTACAATTATTGCACGTTCAGGTATTCACTAACTTTGGATGCAGGTAGAATTCTAATCAAATTTAATTCAGACTATGACGTCTGCAGACGTGACACTGCAGCTGCAGTATAATGAGAATTGTGTATTTCCAAATTCTCCGCCGCTGCTTCCTACAACTGGGTCTAAATCCAAAATAGTGAAATGTAGGAAGGACAAACGGATTTCATCAAAATCGGACTTGCTTTCAAGTTTTGATATTTATTAATTTATATATGATTTATTGGATGTGTTACCTTGATAGAACCACGGGATACAAGAATCGATAGAATCAATAAGTTGTTTCAAATCCGCATTGGGAGCTTATTGGTGACATCAAGGCAAATGGACTTGTTGATTAGCTTCTTACTAGTAAGAAGCTAACTTCGTTGTCAAGACATTTTGGGTGATATATCATTAGCATGCATAAAGACAGGTCTATAAATCGTATGTGAGAATGATCCAGTTGATTAGTTGTTACGTTCGGGTGAAATAATTGACTAACTTTGGATGTAGGTGGAATTATAATTAAATTTAATTCAGATATGACGCGATGACCGTGACATGGTTGCAGCATAAATGAGTATCCATTACAATTATGATGTCAGAATTAATTTTGAGAATCTCCGCTGCAAGTGTCTCATGAAAATAGCGTACCATGCAAAATAGCGGAATGTTGGGAAAAGTCTTTCTACTCGGTAGAAAGAATAATGTCCGGTATGTCCGCGCCACCTGATTCGTGAAATTGAAAAACGAGTTCATTTTTTATATTTAAATAAAATACACTTCAATTTTCTATTACCCAGTGTAGTGTTTAATTGAAATCTTTATTGCAATCTGAGAATGGGAGGATTAACTCAGTTGTCTGTCAGTCAAATGTAGCCCGTGTACTTCACTTGTAATTTTACGGATAAGGTGTGACAGAACATGACACAACAATGCGTGCCACGAAAATATATGGATTGTGGGTTTTATGGCAAAGGCTAGGAGTACAAGGAATTCTCATTATCACACTTGTTACACCATAGTAGAATTAGACGACGACTTTTGCACCTTCATTGTCAACCTAAACTGGAATCCGCGTGCAAATCACTTGTAATCAGTTCCCGCATGAGAGAATGGGGAGGGTGCTGATCGTTTATTTAAGTTGACAATGGAATTGACATGAAATTTTACAGACTTTGACAGTTGTTTCTACGAACGTCAAAAAATCTGAAGAGCATGAAGTCTTGTTCTAAAAATTCTAAATTATAAAATCCCATATGAACTCACGACAAACAAAAACCTTTTGCCAGAAATCATAATAAAGTGCTACTCCAATTCCACACCAATTTTATAAACATTTGCGTATTTAGTATAACCGGATAGATCAGTTTTTCGATTGTCGGTGTCTCTTCTCGTACAAATTTGCTATTCAAGCTGTATTTAATCATATATTCTTAGAACCAAACACGTCAATATCATGAGAGCAAAGTAATTTCTCATGGACAATTGATGCGATGACACGTAATTATAATTTATTTACGGCTTCTGAAGAATATAATTCTCATCTCCTTTCGTTATCACGTTGTTAAAATATGCTTAATTATTTTAGTTTCATTCATGAAAATTGAGGAAATTCTTCTGGAGAATTGTTCAGTACGTTTTAGCGAATTAATTGGCTAACTTCGGATGCGATGCGATGACACATAATTATAATTCATTTACGGCTTCTGAAAAATAATTCTCATCTTGTTTCGCTATCACGGTGTTAAAATATGCTTAATTATTTTAGTATCATTCATCTTCTGGAGGATTTTCAGATTTTTTCAGCATGATCCTACTAAATATTCTTCCCAATAATTGCCAGTGAGTCATCCAAGATTTACTTGCTGATTTATGCGTTCTCCTTACTTGGGATAAGTAAGTTGAGCTGAAACGAAGAAATCGCACTTTTTAAAACTATTGAGAACCATGTTAGTCGATAATCAAATTGTCATTACGCTCTGCTGAAATATAATGCGATTATATTGAAACAATATTCAGAAAAACCGGTTCGACTTAAGGAGAGTTCTATAAATAGTTGGGATATCTTGATATGACGACAGAAACTTGGGTGAGTGTAATTTTACTACTTACGTATGTGTGCCATTTCGCTATCCAATCATTTGCACACCGATTGGTAGCCGAGTTTCTCCAAAATTATCCAAACGATTCTCCAGGTCAACAGAAGTAAAATAAGATCTCGTTGAAAGTTCCTCCACGATTCACACAAAGAATGCTTCCGAGAACTCATACTTCCCAGCCCTTGTGTTCAGCCTAGCAAACCCTGCGGTGAGAGATTCACCGATTGACACTTGATCTGGTTTGTGGTTACGACTGACTAATGTTGAACTGGATGATGCGAACTGAATATTCAACGGCTCTCCTAAGGTTGGTCTCACTTCAGTTGGACTTTCTGAGATGGATTTACTCCGACGCCATCTTCCTCTCCGCCACCCCCGCCGTATGCTCTCCTACGTTAACAAGATATTCTTAATTAGTAACTTTCAGTCCAATGTTATTCGATGTAACTCATGTCTTCTTCCACGTTTGGAATTTGATGCCTGGCGTGGAGATATTTGAAAAACGGGCTTCTCATCAACGGGGTATCTGTCCACTAATACCGTGATCTTCTGTGATCGGAAGTTGAAAGTTCTCATTAGCATAATATGTTGTATTTGGGATTTTCAAATTAAATCTCATTCTTGCAAAAATGATGCAATTCGTCGGGGAGAAATTATGTGAAAATATATTTATGCCAATATTCTGAGGATGTACTGAAATAGTTGCCTACCGGTGAACTGATGGCGCTGGAGGTGCTGATATCAGAAGACGTTAGACTAGCATTACGACTGTGAGAGTGACCTGGAACATTGTCATAGAGGGAGGTCGTGGAGTTCCCCAGGAGGAAAGATGTGAGGAGATGTGCGGCATGACACCCGAGAATCAGTTTCGGCGTTCCCCATTGATTCGCAATATTCTGTGCTGGAATCACGGCTTCGTCCCACTC
>JAQFYE010004216.1:0-13772 GCA_034694305.1 Protaphorura glebata
CTAGAAGGACTAGGACTAATCGATAATTACGGCAACTCAACCTGTCAGTCTGGAACACCTGGGTTTTGACTTTATTCATTCCTTCTATGATGAAATCCGAAACCCGGGTACTACTTTCACTAATATATGTGTATCCTAACCCATATACAGCCCGGGTACCTTTACAATTAATTGAGGCCGGTGATGTATTACTACATAATTTAATAGTTTTATGAAAGTCTAATCGTGAAACTGTTCTGAATGTTATCAGAATCCCATGCATTTAAGAAGTCGTCTAAAGGGGCAGTCTACATGAGTTCGTCGGATATGATAGCTAAATGTCAATGTGTAATAATAGCTTCAAAACCAAAGGAGAGAACCTACTCTATCGGTTGAAAATAAATGTCTGTTTTTGCATCATCCTTCTGTATCAGGAAGGCGACTTTACTATATAATAGACGCATGGAGAAACCTTCAATTATTATTAAATCTATTTTTGGTATTTTGAAAGTCCATTCTGGCACCTCGGAAGAGTGAATACTTACACACAGGTTGCCAAATTCGGGAGACGATTTTTTTAATTTAATACGCCAACAAAGTTAAAGAGCGTACATATTTGTACATTCAAAAGACAACTAGATGAGACAACAACTTAAATGGTTAAATGGTTGGTTAAATGGTAAATGGTTAAATGGTAGATGTACGTGCATTTGTTGTACGCAAACCTATTTTGTCCTTGACAATTACAAATTGAGAATCTGATCTATGTGAATTTGAGTATCTAATAAGGTATAATCGAAAGGTCAAGACATGTAGAGACAATATGATATGGTTCCAATTCGATGATATGTTCACAACATGGAGAGAACGCCGTTTATACCGTCCAAAGTCCAGCCTATTACACCAGAAAATAGTCTGGAGTTTTCGGGAAATTCGTTCACGTATTCGTCAAAATAGTTGTGGGTAATTGCATCATTTGTAATCTCTGCTACGGATGCTACTGCTCCCTCCAATTCGCTAAACATCTCTTGTTCAGCAAATAGCGAGCGTTTCTCGAAACGTCCATTGCCCTGGTCAAAGTTATTTGTTGGTCAGAAACTAATTCTAGTGCATCAATTACGGGTTCTCCAACTGTGGATGGTAAATATGACAATTAAGAATAAGAGTATCGAACGATTGATTTGAAGACGATTCAGCATCAACCAATGTTAAGGTTTGTGTTGATGCGATACATGTCTTGGGCATTGTCATATTTGGCGAATTCGAAATTGATGTTTGTGTCGCTACATCGTGTGTCTCAATCACTCATATTTTGAGCATGTAGTTCATCCTCTTCATCCAAGGCAGTCACTTGAATTTCATGCAAAGGTGTTGTGATCGATACTAGTCCACCTCTTCCTCAGACGTGTATGAGTCCGAGCCCTCACTACCGTCTTGGTCTATCTCTTCATCCGACGCGGAAGTCTCGAATTGAGAGTCTGAGTCTTCGACAGAGTCCTTGCCATCGTCGTCCGTTTCAGGCTCATAATTTTCTACATTGAACAAAATTCATCGAGTTTCCTCGAATTGAAAAAATTAGAACTCGTCAAATTTATGGCAGTTTAGAAAATTTTCTGAGAGTTCCCAAGAAAATTGTTTGCTGCAAATATATAAAATATAAACATATGATTTTTGTATTGAATAATGCCTTCGACAATGTATTCCGAATGGGTGGATGATTCAAATCCCAAATTCCCACCACTTGAGGAACGCCAAGTGTGATAGGCATCCTGTATTTTCTCCAGATTAATACGAAATTGTGAGGTTTCTTTGAAAAATTTCGCAGAATCCAATTTATTAGTGTCAATGCCACTCTGCTGTCCACGCAATCTGTTAGCACAAAATACACAACTAAGGACGATTTACGCGTCCGGGAATCCTAAGAACATTCGGCTAGTGACACCTCCTTAGGGCAACTAAGGAACTCGTCTTATGGAGTGGGATTTGCGGGGAGAAGTTGAATTCAAATTGACACTACATCCTTTTGCTAACAATGTTTTCTTCTGTTGTAAATCAAAGACCCTGGGCGATGTGCAGGCGTACAGATATTTCCTAAGAATTCTTGAATACTCAAATCAGAAAACACCCTACTGTATGAACTGTACACAAGTATTTTCCAAGGCAAAGCAGTCCGCAGCTGAAAATTATTTAATAAATAAATAATTGTCATAATCACATAAAAAATTCATCAGTTTGAAGCAATAACGATTAATATTAAATCGCTGATTCGGAAACAATTCTAAATACTTTTCAATTCTAATTTTAAATTAATAAAATTTTCACCGAGTGGTCTTCTGATCGGTTCTCCTTTTACAATGTATTGGGCATCACCTTCAGCATTTATTGAATACTGTAATAAAACAAACAAAACTGTTGAATTTGAGTAACCCATCCTGAGTGTATATTTCGTCAACAAATATTACAGTTTCAATTCAAAATGATTAAAAGACAGTGGAATAGCACGAGTTGCTTTATTATGACTGAAGAAACAGGAATTTTATTGTTACTACAACCCCACGCAGATTGAGTCACTACTATTAAATCTAGTGAAAATCTAGACATATTACACTCCAATGTTATAGATCTTGTTGTCTTATCATTTCTCGGCGTTTGTTATTGATTTCTCGCTCACCGAAAAACAATTTCTGCAGACTATAAAAAAGGTAATATCCACTTTAACCTATTTGTACACTCTTTCATAATTATTTGATATTTGTGCATAGTGCAAAGCGAACTAAAACTTTGTTAGAATTAACAAAACTGTTCCAAAATAGAAAAATCGACTACTACCGTCACCAATTTGAATCACTCACTTACGTTCTATGTTAGAATTTTATATTATCTGCCATGTGTACGTACTCGTGTGCACGTGCTGGGTGGACTGTGTGCGTGTATTGCATTTTTCTTATTCCATCACCAACATAAACACTCAGTTGTACTCGTATTGTGCATTTCATTTACGTACGTGGCAGCCGTTTCCCTTCCTGCAATTCGAATCTTTCGGGTTACAGAAATATCGATTAACGCACATGTGCAAGATAATCAAACCCTGAGAACAAGACATGAATGGAACTGTAATTTGACTACACGTGAAAGGTGGGTCACATGCAAGAACAAAAACATAGAGATCATGATACGGTGTCTCATAAATATATACACAATAGGCAATCCCAAAGTTCTAGATCTTTTCCACCCTCACATTCATCAACCCTACTGCCGTTGTTGTGTCGCCACCTTTCTTCTCAGCTTCACCCATGAGAAATACATTTTTTTATTATTCATATCCATACTAATTTTTTTATTTATCCCCCATAATCCTTCGTTCCCCAGCTCGATGTTTATACCACCCATCTTGGTCTGCCACCCTTCATCCCTCATTTCCCCATTCGTCCTTTTATGTCTGAGTGCGGGCGGTAGCACTCTAAAGTATAAACTGACAAACAAATTACTCCCTCAGTCCACAGCCTTCACCCCACATTCCTCCCATTTACGTATGTAAAATCGGTCTGACAGTTGAATAAATCAACCAATCATCATTTCCCAAATCCGGCTAGGTCCACCCCTCCGACACCCTAACCCCCGAGTTCTCCGCAACCCCTCCCACCTGAGACAAATGTTTGTCCCCACCCCGTGCCAAACGTTTGACATCCATACTACTGTCATATGTATACAATAGAAGACAAGATTTTCAACAAAACTCCATTACATTGTGTTCACGTTCAAAAAAAATGAAATACAGGTGTTGCTGTTAAATTACTTATTATGTATTATGATTTAGTCAAGTCTGTGCAATTCATAAAATGAAATAAAACTATGTATCAAAACTTCTGTAATGCTTACCTCAAATAAAGAAATGGACAAACGAATTTTGATTAATTGCCAAAAATAGGTACCATTACTCAACTCATGCCTGCTCAAAAATTAAAAAAACATTCGGTGGTAAGGTAACTCATTCATTGTTTGAAGTTGGATATGGTAAATCGAAATCGCTAAATGTATGGGTCACCTCATGGAGTCGATGTCACGGATTTTCAGTGCCGTTATGATGATTGATGATTGTCAGTGATATTGATATCAATTTAAATTAACATAACTTATGTTTTAGAACTTTGGTTAATTTAAAATCGTTCAGATCGATGGCTTATCTCTTGCACTGAACGATTTGACTTCCTTCATTATTTCTTGAAATATTTTCGACCCAATTCTAAGGATCCGAACTTGATCGATCGGGAAAATATGCCTGGAGAGGGACAGTGCAGTCATGGACTGAGAATACATTTGGTTAACCTGACTCAAGATTGGACTAGACCACAATTAAATATTTAATTGGCTCATTCATAACGTTTTAGTCATATAGTCAACTTTTAACCGTACTAAGGTCAGTCGCCCGGTTAACGAATGAGAACAAAATATTCGGAGGTTCTCGCGTAACGGGTTTGTCACTATGAAACCACGCTCAAGTTAGATAAGAAAAAACGATCAAACATATTAATACTGCATGAAATCGACAAAACATAATTTATCGTATACTAGTGAGATTCCTCCTGTGAATTAGGGTTCAAAAAAGTGGCGAAAGCAGTAGAAAAAGTATTTCTGAGCCTGCCTAACGTTTCAACATACGCCGCGGCCAGAAAGTTTGGGCTATCGTTAACCTATATCCAAACAATTGAACTAATCGGTTGGAGTTTAAAACCTATAAGGCAAGGACAGCTCAGAAATACATAAACCGGGCAATAAAATTGCAAAAAAATCATTGAAAAAATTTTTTTTTTGGCCGGACTTATCTATGTACGTGTCACTACACAAGAATTGTGACTGACCACTTAAGTGTTAAAAAAAGTTGATTTTCTTAGAAAACTACGATTGCCCCGAATGTACCACAAGCGCACCCAATCGAAAAGTTTTGGGCTTTACTGAAGAAAAAAATACTTTAAATGGTTAAGAAAAATGCCAAAGACATTGATGTCATTCAAAATACTTATTTCATGACTCATGTTTAAAAGGTAGATAGACAGGTAAATGTTTTTTGGTTTGGTCAATCTTTTGAGAATAGACTGTTATAAATAAGAGGACCACAAACTTGGAGAAAATAATTTTGATGTTGAAATTCGACGAACACTTCATAAAGTTCCCTTATAAGTCCGGACATTACACCGTAAATGACCAATTAAACCCCCGGGACTGATTAAACGGCGAGTCAGCGAGTAGGTTGTTGCATAAGAGCTCGAAGTTCGCGTCACCCCGCTCACCCCAGTGCTCAAATAAACGCCGGCATCGCTAATTTTATTAATACAAATATTGACACTTGTATGCCAAGGGCATAGAAGAAAATAATTTTTAATTTGTAGCAAACGATTTATTTTAATTCTATATAATTTGGGCATTATTATACTAGGTAAGTGAACAAAATTGGTTTGACCCCTAGAGCCCAGAGGATAGAGCGGAGACAGGACGAGGAGAAGGAGACGAACCAATATTCAACGATGAAGTCCATGCACTTGCACTTGTATGATTTGCATTTCTCAAATATAATGATAATGCATAACTCAAATATAATGATATTTAAGCCACAAGGGAGAGCGATTGCCTGTCTTCACCGAGATCTAGACCCGACACCGACACCCAGTTTGTTTACGGCATTCGGATTGGCATTATTTAAATAAAATTCTATTCATTCATTCAAGTACTTGATTTGTTGAGGGGAAATTTGTGAGAAGGAAACGGGAAACGGAGTAAAATGCGAGAAGGGGTGTCGGGTCTAGGTTCTGGTACGGTAGTCAGGTGATGACTCTCCCTTGTCAAGTGCAGGAAATGGTGTTGAGCGTACAGTGCAGTGTACGTCTCGAAGAGTACATAGCAATTGTTTTCAATGATAAGCCACAATTGGGATATGAGTTAAATCATTTTGACTTTGACTTCTTGACACTCTGTGACCCCCAACTCAACTCTGCACTTTTCGTAGCTTTTCGGCTCCTGGCGTAGGAACAGGAATTGTGCATTTAGTTTTAGACATGACTTTGGAGTTGGACCTTTGGATGGAGTCTGCGGATTGCAATGCAAGATTCGTTAGGTTAGGTTAGTTTAGGTCTCCTCTCGTTTAGGTATAGACTCACTCCAGATTCACTTTCTCCGCATTTCCACTCTACCATTCACCTTGTCCACAAACACTTAATTTTTCCGGGGATTAACAATTGAGATAAGCTTCGGAGATTGAGATTATTTGAGGATGGGAGATAAGACTACGAGGGAGTACAAGATGGTGTATTTTGATGTCCGTGCCCTGGGCGAACCCATCCGTTGGATCTTCCACTATGCAAGAGTCCCATTCGTGGATGAACGGATTCCTTGGGATTATCCTGGATACGCACTCATTAAAAAAAGTACACAAACATAACTTACTAGTACAGGGTGTCTAATATGTACTGTCCACCCCCTACAGCAGGAACCACACTCGGTACAATCAAGTGGAATATCTCGATGGAAAGAACAACTCAACACTCAAGTGGGATCACAGGCAAGATATTTCAGCTCAATATAAAAGTGCGTTCGCGCGCAGCGCACACTGGAATTCTAAAAATGAGCTTTTCTCAGTATTTTAGCCGGTTTTTTATGGCATTCCGCCTGGGGCCTGGAAAGCTCTTAAAAATGGAATATATCGAAAAACCAACTTTACCAACTTTATCAAAATATTCGCAAGTGTTTTCAGAAAATATTAAGCTATATTTGACAATTTCTGAGCGAGTTAATTTTTCCTCAAACTTCCATTTTCATGTTGTCAGGAATATTGATATTTTGTGGCAAAATTGGAAAATTGGCGAACTATGACTCAAAAATTTCAGAAAACACATGCGAATGTGGTGGTGAAGTTGGTTTTTCGAGATATTCAAGTCTTAAGGATTTTTGAGGTAAAAGACCATAAAAAAAAGCGGCTAAAAATTGAGAAAAACTCATTTTTACAATTCCAGCGCGCGCTGCGCTCGAACGCGCTTTAAGATGGAACTGGATGTGTTGACCGAGATCCCACTTGAGTTGTTCTTTTTAACGAGGTATTCCACTTCATTATACCTGCTGTAGGGTGGGGGGGGGTAATACTTATTGCACACCCTGCACTAGTGAAAGTGTCAGAATGTGTTTCTCCTTTCTAATCATAAATGTGTGATGGTTTTGAGCAGATTTTGGGAGCACAGTGGGTCAAATCCCTATCTTGTACGTGGATGGAAAAGAACTGTGTCAGTCCAGCTCCATTTCCAGGTATTTGGGAGATGAGTTCCGTCTATTGGGTGACACGGCTTGGGACAGAGCACGTGGGGACGAAATCATCAATCTCATCACGGACCTCTTCCTAAGTAATCTAACTATTAAATATTATATTTATTATTATTTTCGTATTAAATTGAATGATGTTGACCTCTGACCTCTGCAATGAATAGGTTGGCGTACGAATTGTTTCGAACGTGACCCACAGAGAAGGATTGAGACGAAGAGCGTGATTGACGCCAAATTCCAGACCTACTATGCGAAATTCCAGTCAATCTTGGCTGAAAGTGATGGGGATTTTGTGAATGGGAAGAAATTGACCCATGCGGACTTTTGGTTGGCCAGTTTCATTCAAATCTGGGATGAGCCATTGGAGGGAGAGGGTCCGATCTATCGAGCGGAGATGGGACATTTGGAACAGTCTTTCTACTACAAGGACTTGACTCTTGAGCACCCACTATTGAGGAAACACAAGGACACGGTCCTCTCCATTCCACAAATCAAACAATGGATTCAAACAAGACCCAAACGAATCTGTTAGTTCTCTGCGAATTATATATAATTTTGGAGTGGAACCTTCACAAATGTTATTCGGTATGGGTCAACGGCAAAGACAAGAATATAAATTAAAAAATCCAACCAATTCTATATGGAAAGATATCCACAAGAACTTATATTGTCCGTTATTATAATTTTAGTAAAATTAAATAAAATTTTGGTAGAGTTTACTAAAATGTGTGTTAAATTCAATAAAACTTTAATAAATATTCTTAAAATTTTGAGAGTTGAGAAAGTCGCGACCATGATTACTAAATACTCCAGACACTTCACTATACCCCATAATTCTTCATTCTGTTCGGTGCGGTGGGAGAATTACACTCACTTTGAATTTGGAGATATTAGAATTTTGGATTTTTGAAAGACCACGCGGAGACAGACAAAATAAAATTGGAAGAAGAAATTGAAAGGGAATTTTGTTCTTGTTTCGTTGTATTCCTTCTATCTATTTTATTACCAATTGCAGACGAAAGACGAAAGTTAGAATTCGGCTCTTGAATCAACAAGTTGAGGTCAGTTTTCCAAAATACAAAATATTCATCAATTCTTCCCACTTCCATTTTCTGTCATGTCTGGTCAAGTAGGGCCAGGGCCACATAATCAGCGGCGGATCTAGGAATTTTTTGAGGGTGGGCAAGATAAATAAAAACTGATCCGAGGTAGTCTAATATACCTAATTTGTAAAGCGACGACAAATCTCTTGATATGTTTTGTAAATATTCTAAAAATCGAGGGTGGGCGGCCGCCCACCCTGCCCACTCCCTGGGACCGCCACTGCACACAATTATTTCCTCAAATTAATCTAACGATAAATTATATAAAAAAAACTTAGATAGTTAAGGGTTTTTGGATGGAAAATTTGTTAATAACCTAATTTAATTCTGAGTCTATTTCACTGAAGGAAAAAACTTAAATTTTTATTGAAAATTTTTGAAAAAAAAATTTATTCAAGTGAAAAGTGCTTGAAATTGCATTATTCGTGGAGATGTTCAAAAAACAATTTTGGTCCCTTCGAAAATGTTTGACCAGAAAATTTCGCCTGTAGTCCAACCGAAAAGTGCAGTCATTTATATGCAGTAGGTTATTTTATTTCATATTTATCGTTAGCTTAAATCCACCTCACGCGAGGGTTGGGAAACCATGGGTGGGAACTTGGTAACCATGGATGGATCATTATAAAAATATTCATTAGTTGTGATTTAAAATTGATAATTGTTTGTCCTTTCCTTTTAAAGAAATGACGGAAGAGATGAATTTCTGATGCCCGTTACGAAGTTGACAGAGAAAGAAGAAAAATGAATCTCCTTGACCTTCCAACTCTGGTACTTTACAATTATAATGGTTGTCACGAAATTGAATTCATCACAAACGCAGGGTATTTCAAAACCAACAACCTATTATTCGTTCTAATTTGCTCAATTTTAACTATAAAAAAAATTGCTTGTTTTCCCTCATGATAGCCCGTAGGTCCTTACGCCAGTGGCCTGAGTTATTTTTTTATTCACATTCACAATTTTTACATGTTTATAGGTTTTAACCTCCAATGTACTACCCATTTGGACCGAGCGAACCCGGTATAGCAAGAAAAACCCAGAGGGAAAACTCGCTATATAGTATGCCCATGCCCAGACCGAGGAAACGAACCCCGTACCAGTAGTTTTTGTAGGATGAGAATTCAGAACGCTCACCACTACACTACCATGTCTCAGGCGAAACTATATCTGAAAAGTGAGGAGTGAGGCAACCATTCTGTTCGAAATTTAATTGCGCGTCTTTTAAGCGGAAAAAATTTGTTTTAAATTTAAAAAGAAATCATTTAAAAAAAATTTCAAAATATCAAACTTTTCGACAAACATTTTACTAAAAAAATTGGAAAATTTTAAAAATCTTGAGAATTTTTGTGAATTTTTGAAATTTTTAATTCAATCAAAATTTCAACTTGTCTTTCATTTTCTGATATTTGGATTTGCATTTTTATTGACAACGCGTCCTGTAAATTCGGACATAGCTCAAAAGACGCGCAATTAGATTTCGAACAAAATGGCTATCTCACTTTTCAGATAAAGTTAAAATTAAGGAAATTGGGACGAATGGTAGGTCGGTTTTGAAACACCCGATAGAAATATAGTTAGGGTAAAGAGAACTTTGATTTTTTACACAGACCACGGATAAAATGCTGGATCATTTGGACTCCAAGTCATTGAAGACTTTACGGTTGACATGCAAGACAATGAAGGATTGGGTTCAAAACCCAAAACACATGCAAAAGATTCAAATTAATATCAAATCTGAGAGTGAGCTTGAAGAAATGATGAGAGTGTCCGAAGTAGAATGGAACAATGTCCGTGTTTCCTTGGACTTGTGCTCTTCTCCTCTCTTCCATCTATTCCTTGACTCTTCCAAGTTGAAAAAATTAGAAATTCATGACTCTGCATTCACATTTGACGAAGAAGAGGTCCTTGTATTCCAAGATCTGAGTCCAGTCTTACTCAAAATGGGTCCAAGTCTGGAGTCCTTTCATTTCAGCGGTTCCTTTGATAGAAGGAAAAGATATCCTCCGTCTGTTCAATGGGATCTACTCCAGGAGGAAGATAAAGAAATCATTCGGAAAAATCTACGTCATTTGAAACATTTACATTTTGATGTTGAATATCATCGTCATCACACTCAAGTCATCCAACTATTGACAGTCTTCCTTCAAAACTCACACAATTTACAAACTTTGAAATTTCCAGTAGTGTAAGTCACATTAAAGTACCGGGTGTTTCAAAGCCAACCTACTATTTGTCCTAATTTGCTCAATTTTAACTTTAAATAAAAAGTGAGATAGCCATTTTATTCGAAATTTAATTGCGCGTCTTTTGAGCCGATAATATTTTTTCAAAATTTCGAAAAAAAATCGAAATTTTTCAAAATTTCTAAAAAAAAATTGATTTTTTTTTTGATTAAAATTTAGTTTTGAATAATTTGGAAAATTTTGTAACTCTTGCAAATTTTTGAGAATTTTTGGAATTTTTACAGCAGTCAAAATTTCAGTTTGTCTTTCATTTTTTGATATTTGTGTCTTCATTTTAATTGACAGTGCGCGCTGTCCTAGACCAAAATTTTCAACTGAATTTCATTTTTAGAGCACTTGGAACATTTTTATGAGAAATTGAATTTCTTTTCTTGAACCCTTCAGATTCGACACTGGAGTGGAAGAGGAAGGCCTCGGGAATGAAATGGAAGGAGTGGAAGCGAATCAAGTGGAAGGAGTGGAAGCGGATCAAGTGGAAGGAGTGGAAGCGAATCAAGTGGAAGGAGTGGAAGCGGATCAAGTGGAAGGAGATGATGGGAATCAAATAGAAGAGGACATTGAATTTATTGTTGATGAAGAAAATGACGATGACGGGGATGACGAGGACGACGCTTCCCTTCCGTTGATCCTCTGGTTGGAATCCATACAGAGCTCTGGTCAACCGTGCCCATTAAAATGGATAGACTGTCGTGCTCGCCCAAAATTTGGTTCATTGTGGTGGGGAGCTGAAGGACATTGTTGGACTCCTTTTTCCCATTTCCTAAATGCACCACTCACGGAGTTGATCATCAACTTGTTTACTCCACTTGGGATTAAACTGTACAATGTGGACATAATTGACCTCCCCGACCCCATGACCTTGACCCCGGATGAGAAGAAGTGTTTTGACCAATCTGTGAAAAGCGTGACTTCGTTAAGTGATGAAGCTGGAGTCAAAGGGAAGTACATTCCGTCTGGGTGCTCCATCCATGTCCGCACTGCAGCCCTGTTCGTCCTTGACCATTCTGGATTTGAATTACCAGCGGAATTAAATGTCAAAACAATTCATTTTGCATTCAATCCTCTCATTTCTACTTTGGATGAACTCATTCTCTACACTCTTCGTCCGTCTGTCATAGAGTTAAGGATTTTTGATTTGCCGGTCTCAATGTTGAATGAGACGATTCAATTGTCAAGTACATTCCCTAAATTGAAAAGACTTTGGTTGGGAGGATATGGGGAGAGTGAGGAGAGAGTAAATGTTGAGAGGTTGATCCATGGATTGTATGATCTGGAGGAACTCCACATCGTCAATTATCAAGTCGATAATTGTTCAGGACAAATTTTGAATGAGTTCAAAAGTGAGTATTTAATATTTTTTTAAATTTTTTCAAATTTTTTTTTAAATTTTTTTAAATTTTAAAAAAGAATTTTTAAATTTGTAATTTTTTTTAATTTTTTTTCAATTTTTTTTAAATTTTTTATAATTATTTCTTTGTTATTTTTTTCAATTTTTTCTTTTTAATTTTTTTAATTTTTTTTTTTATATTTTTTTTTTATATTTTTTTTAATTTTTCTTTAAATTTTTTTTATAATATTTAACTTATTACTTTTTAGTATTTAATCAATATTTTGGTATGAACATATTAGTAAGGTTAACTCCATTTTTTGATCACTTTAGAATTGAAAAGGATTTGTTCCATAACTGGGGATGGGGAAACTACTATGGAGGTCCAATCACTTCTTGTCAATCCTTAGCAAGAATCCAAGTTTGTCATTCCAGTTCAGAGCCTCAACATTTCTTTCTCAATAAAAGTAGTTTCATAATTGACTTTGTTCAACATATAATACAAAAATTTCATTCTCAAGATAACAATTACAAAATACAGTGTATTTAAAATACAAAAAAATGATTCGCCGTTTGTTTGGATTGTGAAATTAATAATAATTAATAGAAATAGAAGCGGGTCTCAAATATAAGAACTTGGGTTCAGAAAGTCTTTTCTATAAATAGAACCACCCGCTTCTAATCCGTACCTTCCCAACATCGTTGGGAAGATCAGCTCAAGTGGTAAATCTGACATATTACAGGAGTGGCCAGATGTTTTTGGACAGTTTCCGTACGCCTATATCTCGCGCTGTTTGAGTGAGAGAATTTTGAAAATAATATGACCGTATCCTTGGACAAGTTGGGTCAAGTGATAATTTTTACAGATTTTTTGCATTCAGTCATGGCGGCCAACATGGCCGCGGAAGTGGAAACACCAGTAAGAACATTTTCCAGAGAAGGTTTGTCATTTCGGATGATCATAAAAAGGTTGAAAGATCACGGAACTGAATTATTTTTTGGTGGAGGGTCAAACATTATCAACTGTATCAGAAACCGCAGAAACTACAAAATTGTGGGTATTTCTTCACCGAAATTTCTGCAATTCTGCAAATCGAGAAAAAAAGCCCTTTATCCGAAAGATTGACATTTTAACCGAAAAGAAGTACCCTCCGTCACAAAATAAAATTTCAAAGGGTCTGAAAGTGTCACGAACAACTGTCCGGAGAGCCCTCTAGGAGAATCTGGGTGCAAAAATTATGAAGAAGAGCGAAGGTCATGCCTAAAGGCCGGTAAATGTCAAAAAATCGTATGAAAACTGCAAGTAGCTATATGAGGGTCACTTGCCGGGAAAAATGGCGGGTTTAGTGTTTACCCTTAATGAGTCTCGGTTCTACCTACAGGATTCAAGACGTGCCTGTCGAATTTATTATCGCAAACCAGAAAAACGGGACCTCGAATATAGCATTACAAAAACTGAAAAGTTTTGTCAGAAATTTATGCTGATCGGAGCTTTGACCCCACGAGGGGTTACCCAACTCATCAGAGTCCACGAGAATGTGAAAATAAACTCAGGGCATTTCATTTCTGAATTTTTGAAATCGGTTTTAGAGGAATCCGTTGATGCTTTGTATCCTAATGAGACCTATGAAGTTTTCGTTCGTCATGACGAGGCCTCTTCCCATACCTGAAAGAAGATGGAGGCCTACATAGCCAATTTCCAATTTAGAAAAAAGTTGTAAATTATTCCGAGAACCATAATCCCTGTTAAATCCCCGGACACAGGTCCAATGGACTTTTTCGCATTCGGACATCTGAAACAAAGGCTTTGGAAAA
>JAQFYE010004217.1:0-13770 GCA_034694305.1 Protaphorura glebata
AACGGCATCCATGTAAAACAGGGTAGTCTTGTTCCATCCCCTCCGTCTCCTTCACTTGTATAATCTGTGTCGAACTTTGCGTGTAAAATGCACAGTCGCACCACCTCGTCTCGCACTGTGGAGGAGAATTGCGAGTTATCTCCACTTCGTGGAGATAACTCCACAATTATCCTTAGAAATCACTGGACGGATAGTACATAATATATAGAGGCGCAATTTTAGCACGCAGCGTTCGTGTCATATTCTTTATATGGAAACTACATGATAGCGTGGAGTCTAAGTGAAATCCTAGAATTTTTACAGTTTCTTTAGACTTAATTATGCAGTTATTTACATTAAGAGATATGACGCCGATATTTTTGACATTATATTTAGATCCTACCCATTAAAAGATAAGATTGTTATACCAGTTTACTCTAATATGACTATTACTGCTATTATTAAGTCGTGCGACGTAATATACGGAGTAAATGACTTATTGCGGATGCCCAGTCTGTCTGTCCGTCCGTCCGTTTTTATGAAAGACATAGGATGATCTTTTAAAAGTGCTCTTTTCTGCTGTTTATGCTCTAAGGTAATTGACCAGAAATGCCGAGAAAATATCGAGCGCCGCAAAACGGTACATGGCTAAGCACGGGGCCCTACATATGTTTGTTTCCAGAACGAATAATACAAATCGCAGACAGCAAAGGTTAAAACATAGGGGAAGCAACAACAAGAACACAACATACAATTTAAAAAACGAAAAAAGGTTTCAAATCAACAATGTGCAAAGCGTCCATGATTCCAACTGTTCTCATAAATGGTAGTGTTGTAAGTGTGAATAGAAGCGATACCTCTTAGACGAATCGGTAAGGAAGCAAAGTACCTGACCAGATGGAAGAAAAGAAATTTGGGGAAGCAATAATATAAATTAATTTTTGTAAGGAAAGAAATACAAAGGGTTTTGAGTCAACTTTGTGCAAAGCGTTCATAAAAAGATAAATAATCAAAACATAAATAAAAAAAATTGGAAGCAAAAATAGAAAGTAAATTTCGTTATGCAGAGGAAAGAATGATATGCTTGGAAATGTGAATAGAAGCGATACCTCTTAAACCAAACGGTAAGGAAGCCAAGTGCCTTAGTAGATTGAGTAAAAAAAATTTTTGGAAGCAATAATACAAAATAATGTTCGTAATGAAGAGAAATTAATTATATGCTTTTAAAGTATGAATAGAAGCGATACCTCTTAAACCAATCGGTAAGGAAGCCAAGAGCCTTAGTAGATTGAGTAAAAGAAATTTTTGGAAGCAATCGATACAAAATAATGTTCATAACGAAGAGAAATTAATTATAGGCTTTTAAGGTCTGAATGGAAGCGATACCTCGTAATTCAATTGTTAAGGAAGCGCAGTAGCTTAATAGATTGAGTAAAAGAAATTGGAAGCAATAATACAAAACAATGTTCATAATGAAGAGAAATTAATTCTATGCTTTCAAAGTATGAATGGAAGCGATTAAGCGATACCGCCTAAACCAATTTAGGAAACTGCGCGTCTTCTTAGTTTACAACTATTTTATTATTATTCACCTTAGGCAACACATTAGCGTAAGACACGGGGACAGAGTAGATATACTCTGCAATGCATATTTGAACTTTTGCGGTACACTTGATAAAATTGATTTTTTTTAAAACGACAATTGATACGTGATTTACCATAGGGCCCAGTACAATTGGGGAATGTCCCTAAATATTGCTAAAACATATTGATGCATACGATTTACAATGATAAAGCATGAAATTACAATTCTGTTTCCATAAAAGGCTTTATGCGATTAACTCCATTACATACGTGGAACCCAGTATATGTTGTAGTTTCCTCTTGAAGATATTGTGCTCGAGAAGAACGCACTTGTTTAGAGTTGGACTGACTCCATGTGCCAAACCAATAAGAAATGAAGAAATGAAAGACTCTTCAAGTCTCCGACACCCGACTTGTTCCCGGGTAACTCAATCATTCCATCCTTACTCGAGTGGCTATAGACTTCTAACGATAACGAGGTAGGCGGGTGTCTGTGTCTTTAAAGTCAAGGCGGACGTGTTGAATTCTATTAGTCAGAGAAAATGCTTGAAATTTCTTCTACATCCATCCTAAATCTATACTACACACACTCTTTGTTAAAAGGGAAGCGAAACCGGGAAAATCTGCTCTGCTCTTGTCCGATCGGGGTAACATCCCCCGGGTTTTACAAATTACAAAGCAATAAATGTTGCCGTAGGAATAAGCTTGGCTTTTGCGGTTCTTTCAATGGGTTTCTTTCAATGGGCGAAGAATTCTGCAACTCGACCAGGCGAGGGGTGGCAGAACTGATGTGATGGAAAATATCAGTAAACTGAATTAATTTCCCAATGTGACTTCCCTACGTTATTACATGGAACCACTCAAAGAAAGGTTGTAAAGGCACAGTATGCATAAATTGAACACTTCATAAGCTTGAAAGAGCGATACCCCGTACCGGCAAAAAGACAGAATCGAACGTGTAAACTCTTATGTGTACCTGGGTGTTACCTTCCACTCCGCAGGCTATTCCACAGATACTGGTTAAGACTTCCTCCAGAAAGAACTAGCACGACAAGACGCAGCGTGTCAAACCGTTCTCAACTGTGATAAATATTATTCTGCTGAACAGAATCTTCGACATCGTTATTAAATCTACTTAACTCCATGCGGTTGTATCCTGGGGCCTCATCCACCAAGTAGTTCAGAAGATTCAGCCGTTTTTCTACAAAAGCGCCCTTTGTCTACCCAAAAACGCACCTGAATATTTCATTCGTCTCGAAATTGGGAAGCCATCCTTAAAAGTTGAAATTAACAAATCGGCCATTAATTACGGGTGTAAAATTCTTAACTCTGACGCTCTAATCCGATTAGCATCCAATACCCTGAAAAAAATATCCAATGACGCTACATCCCAGAACCGAACCAGAATCAAATGGTGGTGCCAATTGCGTGAGTCGCTGACAAAACTCAGCTACACCCACCTACTGAAATCTGAGAATATCAAAATCACGTGGCACCCTCGTAGAACGTATGAAATGCTGAATTTGAATCAGCACGCTGTTCTACATTATAGGGATAACTTTTGTTGAACCACACCTGACTAACATGCTAGCGAAATATTTGGCTACAACTGTGGCGCAAATAAGACCCGGATACCCGTATAATAATAATGGCCAATTGCATAAACTAGGAGCATGAAACAACACATGTGCAGATTCTGTGGTAAAGCAGAATCCCTCCTCCACGTTGTAGAAATACACTGAGGACATGATCCTGACAGAGCAGTCCTAATGCACTTCAATAACGTCCACGGGCTAATAATGAAAGTGTGGATGTTCTAAACTTCATTTATGACCACGCGACGGATACTTAAAATCTGAAAAAACTTTACCTGCTGATTATCAAAATAAAAAAATAAGCATTACTGTCATGGACAGGGCTTTCGTGTTGTTCCAAAATTCGAACAAATTCCTCTGGTACACAAATTCCACGAAACCTTCCATCACTATCTTGTCTGGACAGTATGATCTGACCTTGTAGGGGAGTTGTAAAATCATGATGTGTCCACCAATTACCCCGCAAATTCCACATTTAATCATACACAGTTGGGTCAATCTTTGTCTTCAAGTGAAATTTTTGCTCTGCACTTCATTATATGGAATCGAATCCAGCCTGTCATTCAATTGATTTACAGACATAGATACAGAATAAGGTAAATTCTTTGCCTGGTGGACTAGGACTCCGATTGAACTTGCGTAAGCCCCGGCGGCGGGTTGAGTTTTCAGTTTTGAGTAATTCCGCCTACTTTGTACTTCTACATTTTCTTTGTCGTCGATGCCGAATGGAAGAAAGATCTATGTATTATTCTATTTATTATGCAAATAAAGTCTATGGACTAGGATTGCCATTACATTCCTGGGTCCCGAGTAGTCGAAAGAAAGTTAGTCCATTATATTTTGATCTAATTTACTTTTCCCTCGTTCGTCTCGGTTTGGACTACCCGGAGCCGGGTAACCGGGGCGGGCATTATTACCTTACTTACTACATTACATTTACTTGATTCAATTTAACTCAGACAGCTCAACATCAAACTATATTTTGATATAGAATTCATAGAGAGAAAGGCTTCAGTGTTCAGCCAGGGTTCGGGCTCTTGATTAAATTACCTGTGTGTACGCATCAAAACTTATTCCTCAGAGGCGACGTAGTTTTAATATTCACTTTCACCCGAATTACAGTCAGACTACTACCCACTTTCTACCCGGGAATATTACTATGAAGAACCATGTTCCTGTGTTACACTATTTATTAGAAAATCTAATTTAGAATACATTTGATATATCTTCTCTCTACTTTGATCTCTCACTGACTGGATTAATATGAAGGCGCAGCACGGCACAGGAAGGAATTTGCATTCAGAACGACAACGAAATTTTCAAGGATATTGTTTACTTTACAAAACTCGCAGAAATTATACACGTCTACATTCCAAATGTACTGCACGTTCTATTTCATTTGACAATTTTTTTCGATAAATATAAGCTTTACCGCTCTGAATTGAAATACCGTGAAAGACAGAATAGAGCCCCGGAGGTCTATTCATTCAAGTGGGTTCAGTGGCCAAGGACTTTTACCACTCTCTCCATTTGGTTGCACGTAGACAGCTGGAGAAAGGCCCAGACTCTGTGTGCCCACCTTGTTCTCAAAAGCACCAGGGCTTTATTACGTCATTTGCGGTACTTTACGATTTTGTTGTAGTCATGCTATCAACTACGCATAGGTGCGCTTGTTTACAACAACTAATCCTGAAAAGTTTGACCGAATCAAAAAGTGCTATTACCTTCCTACATAATTTCTTTGGCTTTCAAATATCGGACTCTTATTTTGTTTTGCGTTGATTTCATTGGACTCACAAGAGATAGACCCCTGCCAGCATGACTGCGGTCATCGACGGGTGCAGTTCGATGTACAAAGCTACATTCTCATGATCCCGATCTCAATACCTACACTCGTGTGTTTATTTTTATAGAAATATTTATAAAATAACTATCGAAGTAGAACCGAACAAATATGAAATCATCATACATATATAAAAAAAACCCGGGTGTGCAAGATTTTGAATTAACATCAAATAACTTTAACAGACCGCTTTCTACTTGCAGTATTGTGAATCAGGTAGTCCCTTGCAATTTCGCTGTGTGTGGGGTTCGTCTCCATCATCCTAATAATGTACGCTGGTTATTTGAAGAGATTTCTCTCCGCTGAAGAAATTTCGTGTTTCTGTTCAATTCCTTTTTTATTCAAAATCAACCTCCATCGCATTCGCAATACCAAATACGTATTCTTATCACTGTCATTTTCATTATGTGCGACTCCTCACTTTCCCAGGAAATAATAATAGGATTTGACCCAAAACCCGTCTTGTAAATTTGGTAACCCTCAGCGTCATCTTTTTGTGAGAACCGATTTTCGGTTGATACACGATTAACTGAGATGCCACACCAAGAGTAAAGGTAAAGTTTTCTGTTCCTCGAACCCATCCGTGTAGTGCATGTCTTAGACCAGAACTGAAAGTACGGCCCAAACCAAGAGAGAGTGCATACGATTCAAATGTTTTCGGTCAAGTACGCTAAATGTGATGTAAGTGCATTCCCTGCAATGAATTTAAAAATACTAGAACAAACTGAGGCGAAAGTATTTTGCTTCAACGCAATGCTGACATTGCCGAGAATTTCAAGGCCGTTTTTGTTTTTGTTTTTTAAATGCCCACAGTCCCTTTATTTTCCAGGGTCTGGATGTGGATGTATTCGAATTATGGAAGAATCCTTAATTTGTGGAATATGAATTCGAAATCTTAGATACAAATCAATAGTTTGTGCAATTTAGCATTCAAAACAACACTAATATCCGCATTAGGTGACATTCGTAAAGTTAGTTCGTAAATAATTAATTAAAATTTATAGTTAGACTCGTCGTCGGGCGTTTTCTCGCACCCCCCGTTGTGTATCAAACACCAAATCCTATACTATTGCAGTGGCGCAGTCCCAATATTTCACAACGCTTAGAAAAAGTTATTCGAACCCTACGAACATCTCTCACTCTTAGCCGTAGTTGGCTGTAAAGACTTGAGTCGAAATGATCTCATTGTTGATATTTCCATCTGCGAACAGCGACAAAATCGAACAACTCGTAATACGAAATTTTATAACATTTGGTGTAGAATCATATAAATCGGAATTATAATTGGCTCAAATTGTTTATAATTTCTGACTACCAAGGGTAAAGGAAATTTTCAAGTGATTTTCATTTTCAAATTGGTTAGATTTATTATGTGATACTTTTCATTGTAGTATTTTGGGTCAAGTCAACATGTGCTGGTGTAACTATTGGGAGTAAAAAGCAGGAGGTGAGAATAATAAAATAGTCCAAAATTAAATTTTATTGTTTGGTTGACCGAAAATATTTTCTTGTTGGAATCCAAAATAGCTTTGACGTTGGAGTATGTAATGGGAGGTTAGCAACAATTCAATCCTAACTGACCAACATCCACCAACATTTTTTTAAAAGGCTTTATCGCAGACATCGAATCCTCGCCATAATAAACAAGGGACGTATGTTATGTGTATTATTCTACAAAGCTCTGAGATTTCACATTGGAGGATCTATTTATAAAGTTTAGTTTTAATTTTTTTCAACAGGAATATTGAAACGAATCTTACTGCAGCACTGCAGCTGAATGTCCAGCAACCCATTGGAATAATCAGAACTTCATTCATGTCATAAATCTCTTCTACAGTCGGTCTATTGATTGCAGTACCTACCATTTGTTTCCATCTCGACTTAATAAGTACTTTCTGTACCAAAACTGAAAGCCACAATTAATTTGTGATTCCCCAAAATGTTTGTGACGGAGATTTCATTAATACATTTCTGTAACCAATTGTCTTAAGGTAATTAATTAGTTTTTCAAATTAGTTTCACAGTTCAGTGTTTTGTAGAGCAAAAGAATATCGATAGAGAAATTTTATTATGCTCTAAGAAAAACATAACTCAATATTCGTGTTAACCCGATTTGGGGTTGATTATTCAGTATCACTAAAGACAAATGTCGATTGGAAGCTTTACAAATAAAAATTAATTAGAGGTTGAGCCAGTTGCGTCTGTTGCGTACTACTCCGCTACGATTGTTTATTCTGAATGTAAGACAATCAATGGGCAAGCTAATTTCGTTGCATGTGAATCCATTTCCGAATCGGTATTATTTACGGACATAATGGGATAAGGAACGCAATTCTAAAAATAGTTGAACTTACACTTATATTTGAACATGTCGATTTAATATTTGTATAATGTTTTGAAAAATTAACATTGTTTACTTTTATACAAATTATAATAACAAATTACATTACCTTAATCTAAGTTTTGCTTGGGCGATGGACTTGGACTTAATCACGACTCGACTTAACACAAAGAAAAAATAAAATGAATGTGCAATCGAATATTCAAATTGTTTGATTTTTCTCAGTAAAATTCGAAAAACAAAAAATTTACCTATTTCTAATGTTCAGCAAATTATAATATAATTTTGACTTTCCAGAGCGCTGATTCCTTCAAACCTTTCACAAACTATTACCTATAAAATTAAACAGCTCATGTAGTCTTAAAATCTTCAAATTGAATTGGCGTCTTGATTTATTATGGGTAATCTGGATTTATTAATGTCGTCGTCAGGTCGAAATCATTCTTAAAATTTAGTGACAAACTACATGAACAGTTTATTATAATTTCAATTAGTTAGTTAGTTAATTTTTATTATTGCGCTCAAGAATTTCAGCTCACGCTAAAAGCTTATTACTACAGAGAAATGGGGGGTGATTTTGCCAATACAATGATCACAATTATTCGAACTATTTTGTCAGGCTATGTTGGTGAAGATCATGTTGGTAAATACCAAACCCTATGGAGTGTATCCAAACTCAGCTAAGAATTCCAACTAAGATTTGAATTTCACGTCCTTTATATTTTACTCGTTTTCCATTTTTTGAAAGTTATACCAGTTGTATGAAATTCGAAAAACACGAACGGGGGACTCTTTTATTCGCAATATACTGGCAAGGGAAGTCTCAAATTGTTTTAACCATACCATAAGTGTCTGTGGAACCAAAATCATTTTAGAAATAACCATTCCTTTCAAAAAGTTAAAATGAACTAGAAGTCCCTTTAAATGGTATATTAAGGGGTCCCGAATCAAACCCCTTGGAAAAACCAATTCTCCTTTCCTAAATAAACAGACCCTTTACCCAAGATCAGCCGCCCCAAAGTACTCTAGGCATGGTAAATTAGTCAATTCACGGATTTGTAGTCCATTATGCAATTTGGTCCTTACTCGTATTCAGTGAGACGGATATATAAGCCACTTAAGTAACGAGGAACTCCTCTCAAATGATTCAAAGAGAACCTGAATCACTGACTCTGCACCATGGGGAACGAATCCGCACAATGCCTAATTGAGACCTCACTAGTCACTAATCTTTTCCCCTACTCATGAATTAACAATCAAACATCTCGTAAATAAATTAACCCACATATCCTAACACGCGTGCGACTGAAGGGAGGTTCCCTTCAGTTCAGGTTTACTTCACTTGTGTTATAATTTCATAAAATTAGGAAAAATTAGAGTTACTCTCTTGTTTTTATGACAGTGAGAGTACACAGTCCTGGCAATCGCTTACCATTAATTTTTCCCTACCGCCTTAGACGTGTTAAATATCAATAATCAAACGTCTCTAAGAGAAAGATATATAGATACTTCGCCACGCATTAACACGAATTTCAATTAATATGTGCAAATTAATTTTTTGCCGTCGACTTGGGATAATTCAATTTAATGTCGTCTTCATTTCGATTTGAGACAATGGAAATTGATACCAGTTGTAAGTTATCTGGTGGGCATTATAAAAAAGTGCAAGAAAAGTGTTATAAGAGAACATTTAGAGTTTCATGTTATTTAATTCTTTATCAATATACACAATAAATTTTGGTTTCCGTATCGTCTATCGAGGTAACATATCTGAAGTGATTGGATGACTATCGTTTTTCTACAATTTATAAAATTCGTGTAATTCCATATCTTCCAAAAATTTAAATTAATTTCAATCGGTAGAAGATTCAATGTAAATATTCGGCAACCATTTCATTTTTCATGTTATTATTAAGAGATCATCAATATAAATCATAAGTTATCATATCATAATCAATTGATTCGGACATTTCATCTTTATATCTTACTAATTTCGTTAACAATTAAAAAATTGGAAAGGATTTTAAAGTACTGAAATTAATGTCTACATTTTATCTTAAAAATTATAATTTTTAGATTGACATTATGTTTGTTACTCTAATATTTCTGTATACAAAGACGTAGCCATAATTTAAAAAAAAATATTTTGACAAAAAAGAGGACGATACAAAATATTTAGATTCTGTTTCTGGACTTCCTTTATTTCATGGACTACCCGGGACGTCTCGTCTCAGTTGGAAGAATTGGAGAATGCGTTTGCACAGACTCACTACCCGGACATGTTCACGAGGGAAGACTTGGCAATGAAAATATACTTGACAGAAGCAATAGTTCAGGTACTAAATGAATACAGAGATGGACAGAGAGATACATCTCGGGTTGGATGTGAGTGAATGGCATGAACAAATAACTCGGGTGCGGGTATTCAGGGGAGAAGAGTAACCATGTCCATCCGGCACTCAATTTAGAATGGACAAAGTGGATTTGGAATGATGGATGGGTTTCAGACAGAGTCAAGTTTGGTTTATTCCGAATAAAAAGACTAAGGTTCTTTTCTCTCTAGTTTTTTTACCCCAGGCAACCCACCGACCGAGACAACTCATTTCTCAAGTTTTCAACATTTCAACGCAATCTAATGAAATGCTGATACTCCACTGGCTTCGGCCAGTCCTTCCCCCCACGTCTCCTTCAGTTAGTAGTCAGAAATCGTACATATCTTTTATTAAATGTACATACAAAGTACAGTAAAGCCTACCATGGGAGTCCTGCGACAAAAATAGTAAATTAAATACTGATGGTTACTGTGGACTTATTATCTATACAGAATTGTGCGATGACAAAATTCAGATCTCACACACAATCTGAGTCAAACGTGTCAGCACGTCTCCCTGTTATGCAGGTTCAGAATTTTCCTGCTGAAAAACTGGTAGAAATATCGAGTTTTTATTGACGTGTTGTTTTTCTCAACATGTCTCTCCGAATTTGTTGAACAAGATCGTCTTCTTTACCGTCTTGCATAAGACTATTAAATGAATAAAACATGTAAGGTATTGAATACCGCTCTGTACATGTACGTCTTTTCAAGGTTTAATATTAGATTTTCTTTTTTTGATTTACGAATTCTTTCTTTTTCAAATAAAATCGTTGCCTCCTGTAAATTAATTCATAAGATGCAATTGTTTAGACTTTCGACCGCAAAGGGTTCCTTCAGATAATCCGGATCAATCACGAAAACAAAAAAAACTACAAATAATTGCAGCTTATAATGTCTGATATATCGACGTTGGAGGTTCCTTCATCAGAGTTTACTCCTATTACTAGTGGTACCTCCCCTCCGCTGGATTTTGCTTTTAGCGTTCCTTAATTATGTAAGGTGAGCGTTTCCTCTATTATAAACTCTACAATACTTGACAACGTTTTCTAACTAGGTAAGCTCGTACTTGACAAACAGAATCGGATTTGATGTTTCAGAACTGGTGGCCCTGATCCTATCCGTTTCATGTCATTAGTTATAACGTCAACGGGTCAATTACGTCATGAGATATTTCTGGTACGGTCAAGACTTTTAGGTAGATACAGGAAATAAAGTAGTCTCTGCGGGACCCAAATTTTTGCTCCTGCAGGTTTTTTATGTTCAGAGAGTATGATCGTGCCTAGTAAGAAAGGTCGAATAATTTGGGATGCCCAAGGCTTATCACAAACTTGAAAGACGATGTAGTAGTTACATAATTGATTTAGTCCGATCATAAATTTCAGTTTCCATTGTTTTCTTAATCTATTGTCTATGGTCGCAATCAAAAATTACCTGCCCTGACGTTCTCCTCGTTTGTTATGGCGTCAATAGCTGACGCTATAACTGGTGACACGAGAGAAATAAACTACCGTTAGTGTAGTATCACCATTTTTGAAACGATCATTTTTAGTTGTTTGGACAATATGATCTTATCGAGGACCTAAAATGGGTTGCTTTCTGTTTTATCTAACAATGGATAGCCGTGACCTATAAACGAGAAACTAGATCCGACACCCGATTTTCTTAATAGATTGTCATCCTCTGAGTGGGGTCTGAAAATCTTTTCGTGCACAAATGTAATACTTCTTTCTCATATATCTTCGAAAAATTTCATTAAATAAATCCTGAAGACCTTTTCAATTTTTTAAATCGTGGGTTAAATAAAATCCTGTCTCCGTCGTTTCTTATTTCACGTTAATGTGGAGAAGTGCCATTGGATGCATTAGGAAATTTTGAAAGAAATGAAGATAATTTTTTCTGTCAAGATTTTGACTGGATATATCAGAGAACTCACAGGAAGGACAAAATCCTGACAAAAAAAATTGTTTTGAATATTTTTCGAATGTTCTGTAATCTAAAGTGAACCTCTCAACAGTGACGTGAAATAAACGACGGAAACAGCATTTGATTTAACCCACGATATAATAATTTAAAAGGGGGACGTCAGATTATTTTTAGTTAAAGTTTCGAAAAGTAGTATCACATTCGTGCACTACAAAAATTTGCGGACCCCGCTTAGGGTACGCCAAACGTTTGAGAAAATATGCTACGGATATCCCTTGTTAGATAAAATGGAATGGGGAAAAGGCCTTCACATGCATGTCCAAGGAATTGAACCCCAGCACACCTAAGTATGTCGCTGGATAAAACGAACGTAAAATAAGGGGCAGGCTGTTCATATTTGAGGAATTGAACTCCAGAACTCACCCACACCATTTTGCTAGAATGGTCTCCCGCTATAAGTATTGTGTCTTATGTTTATGTTCTGTATAATGGGTAGAAATTCTTGTTACATTCTATAAAAGACAGCGAGGCCAAGAGGAAGTTGGTTGTACGATCATGTTGTATGTAAGTAAGTAAGAGAAGTGAAGTCAATAAATAAAAATCTTTAAGCGTTTCATCGTTTATCTTTTAGCCTCTCACACATCTGCTCATACTTTGCGTTGAGTGGAAAAGTGAATAAAGAGCCGCCCAAAAGAACTGGATTGAAGTAAAGTTGGCTGAGATTGAATTTGATTGCAAGGCTGGCAAGACTCCTTTCGCATGTGAGAAGGATGAATGGGTTTTCTGGGTTGTCCTGGAATAGATGGCCGTTGAAATGGAACTCGTTTATTGGCTGAGAGGTTGTTATTTACGTTGTTGATGGCCATTAAGTGAGAGCTCCCATTTCCGCCCTCTTCTTCAAGAAAAACTGGAGTGTAACGGGTCCTGAAGGGAAAAAAACTCCCATTCCGAGACATTTAACTTTATACAAGGGAGTGAGTAAGTTATTGGACCCATTAGTGATCCTCAATGAACGTAATACCCGGGGAAAATACCATAAAGGAACACAGAAATGAAGACTCATTTACAGACCCGGCCCTATGAGTGTGTCAGAGGGTGCGCTGCACCCGGGCCGGGACCCCGAAGGGCCGGGACGGCCCAAAAAAATTTATTAAAATAATGTAAATTATCAATTTTCGGGCCGGGTCGTCTCCCCTCACACCCGGGCCGGGACTCTTGTCAGACACTTGTCGGGTCGGCACTGCTCATTTATTACGTCCGAGTCCTCCAGAATTCCGTACCCCAGTACCGTACTCATTCTTTCCAGTTCTAATTGCCATCGTAATCGTAATCGCAATAATAGTAATGATAATAATATGAAGAGAGGTCTTCACTTGAATAAACCCATTCCATTCCATACGGGTCATGGGCCTCATGAATTTTTATGTGGCAAATAAAAACTTAATGTGGACAAAGAGTTCATGCTCTAAATAAACGGATAGTCTACCAAATTTAATTCGAATTCAAAAGCATCGGTCGTCGCGTTGTTATTAATTGGAGAAATTTTCCACTAGGAAAGCCCAAACAAGAAATAAATGTCACAGAAACTCTTCGATGAAACCGACATTCACTTCTGTTAGAATCGAACCCCTTTCATGGCGAATTGATATTGTACGTTGGTTCACCGTACAATGTAGTAAATGTTTAATGTAGTTGTGGACCGTCGGTGGACGCACGCCCCACAACTACACAAAATTAACATTACACTTACGTAGTTTATTCGAGTTGTAGTTTAAAAACGAATTAAGTTTCACACAATAAGAACTTGGCTAAATTATATTCAATCCCATGTACATTTCTATTCTAACCATACATACGTGATATTCGATACATATTCAAGCTACCACGCTAACCCATGCCATGCCGTGATCGTGCTGTGCGGAACCGTAAAGGAGTGCATAAATGGACGCACAAATACAAAGAGAAAGCAATTCCGAGTTTAATAGACTTGGCTGCCTTTCCTCTCTCACTTCCGCATCCTTTAGCCCAAAGTGTAAATTATGGTGAAAACACATTACAGGGTGTCCCAGAGTTTATTTGAACACTTTTCAATGGTTCTCCTTACTTAACCGCGAGCGCGAAAGACTTCAAA
>JAQFYE010004218.1:0-13770 GCA_034694305.1 Protaphorura glebata
ACCAAATAATTAGTTGCTAAAATTGTATCAAAAGTAAAGACTTTCGGAACACCCTATCCTGATTGTTTGTCGCAAATTTTCGCGATCCCCTAGGCATCCTAAATGTTTGTTGATAACCCTGCTCTCTTCTCCTTAAGTAAAGATCACGATGAAAAGACCATAAAAAGATTGTGTCTCTAATATTATCTCCATAAAAATCACCAAAATAATTTTTGCAGAAACCCCACGGACGCCATTTTCTCCCTTCTGAGAGATTCGGAAGAGATAATTTATGGTATTTCTATTTCCAGCGAAAATTCTCCAAACCTTTCGAAAAATATCTCTCACAATGCATAAAAATACAGCAAAAGAGATAGCGTTCTCGGATATTTCTAGAAAAAATATATTCGGCGTGATTAGTCCATAAAACACTAAATTCCTCCTTTAAACGGTGCTTTCATTCCAATTTTTACTTAAGTGCTTGTCAGCACCGCTACCCTCATGGGACTTCGAATATGAATAGCTCTTAGATCATAAGTAATATTTTCCATAAAAACTTATCTCTGTTTTTCTCCAGATCCCCGAGGTTCGGCTATTCTTTATTATAAAGTTCTTTTCAGTTAAGGTTATGCCAAGTAATAAAGAGAACGGGATGGGATTTTATACTCGAATTCTTCATATTAGCGCGGATATTTGAGACAATTGACAATTGATATTTAAAATCAAACAAAGTCTGACAATTGCGAGCACGATAAAGGCTTAACATAACGCAGATTTGATTTTCCCACTTAAACACTAGTGCTTTTGAAATTTTCACGCTTACATAGGGTTTTATGAACTTATCGCATTTCTCTCATGCGACAACTTTTTCCGTGGTCCGTCCTCCTCTGTTTAACTGGGATTGAGTTTTACAAGGAGCTGTATAAGTTTATTATGTTTATTTTATGATTGCCCAATTGGATGGAGGTCGATGGCTGGAAGTTGAGGTCAGGATTTATTGTGTGGACGCGTGCTATTCACCATTTCCTAAAAAGAACGCCCAGTAGTAAAATGAAGACGAAAGGGCTACTAACAGCCACTACCTGAGATACAACCGGTCTTGAATTTCAATTATTATTGAAGGGAAGCATTTGTCGGATTCCGTAATCCGATGGATTTAAAAATTGCAAATACGGCTTTTAACATTACCATTACCATCCACAGACTTTAGTTTCTAGCTCATTTCTAGCCTAATTAAAAGCCGAACTGGGGTTGCCGGGGTTTAATTTGTTATAAGCAGCCGATGAATGTAGCTTATTGTCAATTAAACCGGGCAGCGACACTTTATGGTACTGCCACCAAAAGTGTGTATGTTACCGCGATTGGAACCAACAATTTATTTGGTTTTTAGTTAATATCAACAAAGATGAACTCGGGACTCTCTAACAAGTACAATGTTTTAGTGAATTTATTTTCTGAACTTTGATAAAAAGTTTTGGAAATCTCCTTCCGATTGGAATGATTTCTTACAGGCATTTCTATACAGGCCAGCTTCTGCGGGGACATGTCACTTTTCTCATGTGGGGGTTTTTATGATAATATCAAAATCAATCGCTAAAACTTCGAAATCATAGTCTTCGGTAATGTTAGACCACTTGACACGATTCAAGATTTGTTTATTCACAAGCAAAAGCACAACATTCCTCACAACAATAAGAAAAAATCTCAATTGATCCATCGGTGAGTGTTACACAATCACGGAGAAGAGTTTTAGTAATAAATTACCAGAGAAATATTTGCTAAAGCTTAGACTCTATTCCTAGTACTAACATTTCATGTCATTAAGTAAAGGAAAACAACCCTTTAACAAAAAACATGGGATTCAAGTTCTGAGTGAATGAATATTGATGATGATGAATTGGAAGAGTCCTGTCCAGGCCAGGTTTTCAATTTCCCAGACCCAGAGTTGTTGATAAAGCTTTTTGCCTTGAAATTGATTACAATTCCAGGGAGTGCGGGGCGGCAAAGGAAAATATTTCGATAAGTTTGTAGCTTTTATTTAGTTCGAGTCAAACTGACTTTCATTTTGGTAAATTCTGAAGGTGACCAAATAACCAAAGCAAAAGTAGAATGAGATATCACAGAGGTCTTGAGAAAACTTTGCCTGTAGCCTGGGCTACGTCTCACACAGAGAAGAAGGCGGAGAAGTCTTTTGTCAATGCTTCGCCTCATGAGTTGATGATGGATCGGAGTTGACGGGCAAGAAAAATCTTACTTCTTGGAACCATTGGGGTGAAACAGTCAAGTCAAAGTCGGACTTGTTTGACTCTTCACAGAGTGTTAAATGCTTGAGAACAAACCAGAAAGGAGTTAAGACGAATCGTTTTTCTAACTTATTATTTATGATTCGGCTGGACTCACAAGATTTACACTATGTTTGTACATCAACTTAACTTTTTGCCCAAAAAGGTCAGAGTTTCCGTTCAATTAGTTCTACCTGGGCTCTGGTTTAGGATGTGACTATTACCTCCATTGCGAAAGGATTAGGACATGAAAATGTGAAAACAATGTGCTAATGGTGACGCTGGAAGACATAACAATGATATTTTGAAAATCGGTGGGCATTTGACGTCTGGGAAGCGTATGCGAATTTGGAAAATAAGTTCATAGGGTGCGGCTAACTACCTTGGATTTTGCATCTCACTAATCTAGTAGTAAGAGTAACTTGGACACAGGGTTTGTACGCTTCTTTCTATCTAGATAAATTAATTTGTTGTAATTGGTAAGAACTTCTAAGTTACCGAATTATGTAACTCTGTATGTCTAGTTTACAAGTTGCCTAATAACCAGAATTTCACTCATTGATGAATCGATGTATGGTATATTTATGAGGAATGTTGATGACTCATAAAGAAAATTACAGCTTTGAAAAAATAACATTTGGAAATGCGAATACGAAGTTAGGGAGATTTATTCATGCGCAGGCAGGAGCGAACATTTCCGTAACCGAGAGTTCTCTAAAACCATCGTGCAAGAAACGTGGGAAGCTAAAGCTACCCCTAGTAGTAGGAAATATTTGAGTCTGGAGAAAAGCTTCAAGCAACCAGCACCAGCACACACCAACTCACCTCTACTCGAGGTGAGGGTTCGAACCCACACCATAGCATACGGAAGGCAAATGTTGACAAAATGGCCAATAGAACCTTGAACGGGACCGCCCTTCTATAATCGAGTCGTACGAAATGTCACTAAAAATCAATGTCATTGTCCCTTTGTAAAACTAGCGTTCAGGTCAACTCTATTTGGAAACACTGAAACGTCAAAAGGCCAACATAAAAACACGTTCTTCAATCCAATAACTCTGTTCCTGGAGTCGAGGTTCTCCTTTGACAATTTAATTTGTTTCCGTCATAGCATCATTCCACTGCAATTGTAATCCTGTATATTTTCAACTAACCTCCGTGGTGGTGGGTGTAAATGTTATAAAGACTTTTTCTTTCGTTTCGGTCCCTTTTCCCAGGAAAGTTCAATTCTGGAAACACAATAAAGGGCAAGAGACGATGACATTTTTGAGGAACGTTTTTGTGTTGATGAGCATGAAAGAATGACTTTTTGTGTTGTAAGTTTAGTCGTGTACCAAAGCCAGAGTCACCCGATGGTCGGCACAAACGGGTCATTCTAAAACTTCACTTGGGTGTCCCTAAGGGTCGGTCATTCCGTCCGGTCTTAAGTCAAAAAGTCACTTCCACAATTCACTCCTTTCAGAGCCCATTGTAAAGGACACGAACATAGATGTAGATGTATCAATTTAGGGTCTCTTGGTGAGTACGAGTAGTACGACTACCCCATATCCCCCAAATGATTGCCCCTCACAACACGTTGGTGTTCCATAATGGACCGAACCTGTCCAGTTTTGAATAAATAATATATAAAGTTTGGAATTTAAACATGTGACAATAACAATAAAAGTCTCATTTAAAATTTTTCAAACCCCAAAGGTTTTAATATGGTGCAAGCCAAGCCCTTTTCGGAACCCCAAAGTTAGAGAAGAAAAGCTTTGAAAATTGGAACCCCTGGATTCCAGTGTACAGATCTGTAAAGGCCCCACCTCCCGCTAGGTTGACTCGTGAGAAACACTCTTCAAATTCAAACAGCACATTTATACAACACCAGTCACCACTTTTTTATATATTGGTTGTATCTCCATCCAAAATCCCCGCTTTTAGACCCCATATCCAAGTACTCCTGATTTGATTTTGAAACCGACGGACTGGTCCACGCCGATCGAACCGAATGCCAAATAACAACATTAAATGACCTATGCATACATGGGATAATGTTCATTCAGAAATTTAGAACGCTGTTCGGTAACCCCATCTGATCCTCATCATCTCTCAATCTCATTCAAGCACGCATTCACTCCATCGGCCGTCGCCCGAATTGACATCATTATGAAACCAACACTCATGTCATGTACAACTAACCATCGTATTTATTTAATTTTGACTTGTGTGTGTGCTCGTATCGTATGTAGGTACTTTATTTTTCTGACAGTGTGGTGGATGTCCCTATGGCTATGGTCTTAATATAGTGATGTGTAGAGATATGATGACCAAATGTAATCGGGAGCACTCGTGCGAAAGAATACAAAATAATACTGTATTATCGCCTATAATACATTTTACAGCTCATTCCGTTCTTCCAACTCTTTGATCAATGTCACACAATCTTTTGTGTGTGCTTTACCAATCTATGCTATTTAATGTCATCCGTCATCTTTTATGATTGCACTAATAGAGGTCAAGGTGTATAGGTTGGACTGGGCGTGAAATTTATTAAAGTAGGAATAGTGTTTGGGAATCAAAAAGATTCACGTCCTTCTTATTTTCAAATATTTCTGAAATAAATAGACCAAATCAGAAATGTCATAACTTATCTATACCCGAACAACAAATTTATATCTTCAGGGAAAATCATATTATATGGGGTTAATAAAAATATTCGAAATCAAAGCTCAGTATTTCTAAATTGAAATGTTCCTGGATCCAACCCCTACTTCATAAATATTTTGAGACTGCCATTTGAACTTTGTTTCATATTAATGATGACATTACTTGTTTATGGAGCTAATACTTTAAGAACTGATAAATGAATCGAATGGTTATCGGTGTCACCAGGCAGGAATGTCCGACCTCGGTGTCATTATGGGCAAAGCACTTATAAAGTTTACGTTTACCACCAACTGAGAGCATGACAGGTAAACTATACAAATGAAATTCCGAGCCTAATATTAAATAAAATTTTAAAAACTAGGGTAATCATAGCTCAACTTTGCAGCGGCAGCATCAATTGTATTCTAAATTGCTTCCAGTTAAAAGGGATAATAGGTTCTAAAGAATGATTTGGTTTAGACGTAAACATTTACTTAAAAAATTTCACCTTAAGTGTAAATAATACTATGAGTATTGCTAAAGGTTTAAGAGCTTAATGATTGAAAAGGTTCACTCACGCTTAATAAATGATCCCTTAGCTTAAGAAGTCCTTAAACTCTTTCCAAGCCCTCGTGTCTCCTCACACTGACGTGAGTTGATTGACAACAAAATAATAATTAAAAAGACCTAAAAGGCTTGAATGAAAATTCCATAATCTCACTAATTATCTTCCCGACCACACAAAAGACTGCCGTAAGTAATTTCACAAGCGGAACCATCCAAAACTCCAGGTTTTGGTAGTTTGAAGTTTTGAACTGTCACCCAAACTTTTTCACGCCGATTACCTCCTGTCAACAAGTTTCAAAAATTCTAAGCCAAATCCGATCATACCACCTACACTTCCCCAAACGACTTGTGTGTGCCTCGTCGAAATTCGCTCAAGTGTAAGATGATTGGTGTGTGCCCCACCCACTTCAGCGACTACGTACCAAAGTAGACGAAAAATGAAAATAATTCAAAAAATATTCAAGAGCTGACGGCCGGCATTGGTATTATGCCCGATTTTTATTTCATTAGAAATGCTGTCCATTTTGACGAAATGCACGTAGTAGGATTTGACTAAATATCGTATGTACTTGATTGCTCCCTAAACTCTTAAAATTTTAAAATAACAACTAACATTCATTAATTAATTTAATTTACATTTACATTTCAATATTCATCGTTCATTTTTTGCATAGAAGTACAAGTGATGGCTAGAATGACATGTTCGATTATACTATGTCACGTCTTAACAGCACTGGTTTCCACCGGTTTTCCCGGTTTATCCCAACATTTAAGTACGTTCATACTCCTTTCATTTCCTACCGATAATTTCTACAATTTAATAACACAACACGGTTTAGCAACAACGGATAATATTTCGCTTGTTATTAACACTGCAAATACACATTTTGGCACATGGCGATAACCCTAACGCTCAAACGTAGAAGGAAACAATTAATTCGTTCAACCTGTTATAATATATAGTTTATTTTTCAAAATCCGAGTCAATGTCTGCATTACTACTAGGGCTATGACTCTCAAATCTTGTTTCTCGAAATAGAAATGGATCGAACGTTGGAGTCGGACGAATCCCACTTCCACCACCATTTCGAGGGATAAAAATATGGTTATGATGGGGAATATTATTTGTTGTGGTACTATTGTTGCTGATAGTCGTCGTTCCACCTATGGACGTGGGTGATGACGATGGTGGGGACAAAGGACCACAGTTCGTTGGACTCGGATGAGAGGATTTTGACAAGAGACGTTCCATTGAGAATGAGACATTTTGAACGGATGGACTTGTGGCTGTCGGTTTTGCGAGCATAATGGCGGCTGCGGCAGCGTTGTTAGGACTTGGATTTGTGTTGTTATTGTTGTTGCTCATGTAATACTGTGTCGCGGCATATCTGTTTCAATATAACAATAATCAACGATTTATAGTAGCCTCATGTAAAAAGTACTATGTAATGGTAATGTCTATTAGCTCGTCGAGAAGTCAAGTAGGCTCATTATCTGACCTTACATGTCTATTACGAGACTCCAACCCCACATGTGTCTAATAAATTAAATTGTACGATCTTATAAAATATAGTCTGCTTGCATGACTGGATAATATCGTGTTCACTCAGTAATCATATTGACTCTCAAGAACTAGCTGAGCCAAAGACGAGCTCCAGATTGGGACCAACAATAATTGATACTGGTTTTAATTGAAACTCAGGTGGTTATCATTTCTCTCTCTCAAGAACTTGATGGACAACAAATCCAATGAATACTAGTTGGATGAAAGTGAAAATTTTGATAGGGTACCAGGTTTTTCACGGCATACCTCTAGTACACAATTTTTTAAAATATAGACGCAACCGTCAATTTCAAGGGGAGCCCTTATATTTGAGAATTCTACTAATTCAAATCAAAAATGTTGCCAATATGACAGAAATAGCTCGAATATAATGCAAAGGGTAGGATAAAGATTTAATTTCCGCTAATAAACTTAAAACGGTCAAAATGAAGAAGAAGAAACAAAAGCTCTGCTAAAAATAAACAAAACTTGAGTCATTTTCGCGGCTTCGTTAGTACACCTAGATTGAAAATATGCCAGCGCCAGCACACGTACTTCTTTCTTAATGTTTCGGGGCCAAGGCTCGCTAAAAAAATTCTTTTTCACAGAACCAACCTATATGTTTGTTTTGTCTAGCTTTTTTCTTGAGATATCACTTGCGAAAATTGATAGCCGTCACCAATATTCATTTCAGATTCAGAGTTGGGAGGATAAAACAAGGTTTTGCGACACCATACATCAGTTGTTCGTTTCCAAATGACAATGACACTAATTTATCCGTGTGGTGAGCTACTCTAAGCGGTATATGCATTACTTTTAGAGTAAGTTTGCAAATTGCTACATTATATCACGACAAACGGAACTTTGAAGCTTACCGGTAAATTGCGGAAGCTAAATGGTGATGATGTTGGACGCTCTGCTGATGGTAAAGCTGCGCGGCCACAGCTGGTGGAATCGGGCCAGCATTCCAGCAAAACGGAGGTGATAATTGTGGTGGCCCAATGCCCGGATGACCTCCAGTCGGGGGTAAAGGAGTAGAGTGCGGGTGAGAATGAAGATGCTGTTGTGGGGGTGGGAACAATTGAGGGTGTCCGGGGAACCCGAAGGATAAAGAGCGCTTCAAGGCGGCGAGGCGCGTTCGACAAGCTGTAGATGTTCGGCGCCTTAACTTCCCAGTGCTCCCGCCAATAAAAACGTCTTCAGAAGACGGGTCAAGAATCCAGTAGTTCCCTTTCCCCGGGTCATCATAATGACGAGCCATTTTGACGAAACACTTGTTTAAACTCAAATTGTGCCGTATTGAGTTCTGCCATCCTTGTTTGTTATCTCGGTAATAAGGATAGTTCTTCATAATGTACTCGTAGATCCCATTCAGAGTTAAACGTTTTTGCGAACTAGCCCGAATCGCCATCATGATGAGTGCATTGTACGAATACGGAGGTTTCTCATTCTTCCCCTTGCCATCTTTCTCTTTCGAATCCCCGGCAGTTTTGGTGTCCCCGCCGCCGTCTTCTGACCCCTTTTTCTTTTGTTTCCCCGTAAAATTATTTTTAAACGAATGATTATCTTTCCCTAGTTTCTCAAATACATTAGAGGAATTCGGGTCAGAACTAGAAGAGGAAACGTTTCTACTTCCATGAACGTCACTAAGGTCTATCACTTCATCTTCCGTAAGTAGAGAATCATCTTCACCTCCGACGTCAATATCATCAACATCCTCATCATTCTCATCACTGGACGTCGTCGTATCACAAAGGGTTGACACATGATCTTCGTCGGTTTCCGTGTGACCATGAGTGTGGCCGCCGCCAATATTTTGTCTCCTATGTGCTAGAGATAACAATTGTTGCTGGACTTTGGAATCATCACCGTGCGGAACCGTCCGAGCATCTTGCATGAGGAGTGCTCGAATTGAAAACGGTGGGACTGTGCTGCTACTCGCCATTTTAGCCTCAGTCGGCCAATCTCCTTCCAATTTCATGACCATTGCACTAGTCGCGTAGCCTTCAACATGAATTGAAAATGTTTCAAACTTATGGGAAATCTATTCGGCGAAATGAGAAGTTTTCAGAAATATTATGGGATTGATTAATCGACAAAAACTTCACTTTGCAATATAAAACGTTGTGGACTGAAATTTTCTGGGATTATTCGTCCAAGTATTCACTTCTACTGAAACGATGAATCAAATTGGGAAGTTTTATGAAGTCTCAGAAATTATTCTTCGGAAACTTCACGATCACGTAAAGAAACGTGTTCTATATGCTAAGGATTGGTACAGGATATCCGGTATTCTCCGAGAAACTTAAGAAGTAAGTGTTAGGATTACTAATTGAGCAGTGTCAATAACTCAATGTTCCGGAATGGAATGATTCTCTTTCATCCGAGGAGATCAGTATACACGATTTTTTCAGTTTCCACACCATCCCCAGAGTGGGATGCACAAGCGCAACTAAGGATCCAATCCAAATCTTGCCGACCCCAGAAGACCGGCCCGTTGAGCTAGGACCAGACCAACCTCTGACTTAGTAAATGTTGTTGAGGCTAAAATAAATCCTCCCATTTGAAAACACAATTTAAAAACATGTACGACCGACGAGTTAGGTTTTGCTTTCCTGTATTTGGACTTGCTTTTAGTATGGAGGAAATGACATGGGGAAAATAAATAATACAAAATACATCGGGGAACCAGTTACTAGTTTTTGGCCCTTTGTTCCAATCCATTCGCGTGGGGTTTCATTTCATTTCCCAACATGTATAAGGGAGTTAGAGCGTAAATGGAAACTTGTACTAAATAAAGCAATGTGTTCACAACTGTGCTTGTCTAAAGCCAAAATATTGTGGGATTAAAGGACCAAAAGGAAATTTCACATCTATGTAATCACCGACCGACATACCCATTGCTTTTCCCATACGGAAACATACAAGATGAGAATTAGTAGAATGCTCCTGAAAACACCATTATTTTTACTGGATTTACACCCGGCAACCGAATTCCTGTGGGTAATCCTTCACTGAGTTATTGAACCCCGAATAAGTCCAGTAAACTATAGGAGTAGGAATGCTGGAATTGCCTTATTTCCTGTAGTTAATCTACTAGAAAGCAATTAAAATTAACAGGCGATGACCTGGAGCTGCCTATAAGGACCGGCGTATTTTTATTTTCTCAATGCCATTGGACTGGATTTTATTCAAATTCTCTTACATAAATGAAAATTGCAACCCTGGGAAATCCCGGTTTGTTTGTGGACTCTGAATGGAGAACTTTTGATTTTTCGAAGAGGAATCAAACTTCACACAAAATAAAGTGGTTTTCGTTTTACCACTGTTTGGCGAAATACATACATGTAGAAATAATCTAAAATACACTAAAATACTTCTCGATGGGCAGCCATAGTGGCAGGAAAACACAACGATGGAGAAATTCATCCTTAAAGGTACTTCGATTAGGAAAATATTATAGTGTAAGAATACCCAAACAGGTTCCCCTAGTAGTAGAAAAACACTCCTGTGACAAAATGGCTGGATGCCAAATGTAATCCTTGTGGTAGGGAAACAGCTAAGTTGAGAAATGCTTAAAAAAGTACTCCTAATAGTAGGAAAAGACTCCAGTGGTTTATACCTTCCCAGAGGCACACATTGCAGCAAGAAAATTCTACATGAAAAGTCCATTTAAAGCCCATAAAGTGCTATTAAGATTTTCCGGAGTAAGTTTCATGAGAAAAAAAAATCGTATTTCGAAATGTTTTCATTTATGCACAGGAATTCTGACCAAACACAATCAGGCTGTGGCATTAACCTTGTTCTAAAGTACCAGGTAAATAGATGCGTTGCACTGAGAATGCGTTTTTACCAAATTATTTCATGTGTGAAAGATGACTCCTCTACAACCCGGACGTTTATAATTTGTTTCGTTTGTAATAGAGGTCGTATGTTATATGAGTCTTTATAACGAGGTTAAACTGTAATGATAATGCAACAAACACACAAATAAATCAGAATCAATCAATCAATCAATATATTGTAATAAATTCCATTTACATCGCAACATTAGCCTTATTCATTTTATCCGAGAATTCCACCAATATTCACACAGTAGTCACACCAACACAGGTTGTAAAAAATTTATATGAGCGTATTGCCAGACGAGTACGATAACGTTGACCAAATAGTTGAAGAATATCTAGAATACCGCAAACCAGCCCCTGACCTTGCGAAAGATTACATTCTTAAGTTTTCATTTAAAAAATGTGTCTAGTGTTTACAAAATAATGTCTCTCCTTTATTTCTGCGATTAACATTTAAGATGACAGGTCTTGTAATGTCGCCATCTTCGTATTTCAGGCTTTGTCCATTAGTAAATCGTACAACTTTGCTTTGCTGCCGCTTCTTGTCTACAACTACTACTTCATACTTGCAATGTATTGTATTCCTTGGGACAAAATAATGATGACACGTTGAACGTGTCTCCATTCTTTCGAAAGAGTTTGAGCTTCTTGAGGTTCGGAAGTACGCAAAGCAAAGTATTTAAGCGCTGCTCCTTCGGAAAATGTCTTCTACTTGTAGTAAGAATTTTTCGGGAAGGGCTTAAGTATACGCTTGAAAAAAAGGAGCTGAGGATTTAGACTCCTTTCCTTGATGGGACAGTCTGACAACGAAACTCACGACTCTAAAGCTTCTTCTCCGGCAAATGGATTGGAACGGATCACCGGATCATCAAGATGGAATGGCCACAAATGTAAGTACAATATAGTCAAATACAGGGTGGGTCATAACCGTCTACCGAAAGTTGAAGAAGTTTTATCCAATTGACCAGACAACGCGCCGAAGAAAAATGTCAGACACGTTTGATATCGGTTTTGTCAATTTTTCAATATTTGATTGGGTGTATCGAATAGGTACCTAGTCTGCATAGTCCCCAGTGCTGCTGTTATCATTGTAACGATTGTCAGTTTTGCTTTAGAATTTCGTATGTTTTAATTAAAGGGTTGGAAATTTAAATTTATATTACAAATATTATGTCTAACAAAAGCTACATTATGCAGTTTTCTTAGGGCGCTGCGCTCGTCGGCAGTTCGACCCGCCCTCGATTTTAGAATCTTCAGTATAATTTTCAAACGAATCACTTTTCCTATTTCCTTGCAACTTAAAACACATTACGTATGTAGGTGTCTCAATTGTAAATCTTCATTTTCAGCAAGGACTCAGCAGGAAGGAGTCTTTACTAAATGTGTATTTCACTTCTATCTGAACAACTAAACACAGGGTAGGCTTTAAAATGAGAGTGTTTATATTATGGAGCACCCTGTGCATAAAAGTAGAAGTATTGCAAAGGAAACAAAACGAAAGAAACAAAAAGAATCTGATGATACTGACAAATCCCTAATGATAGCTCACAAGTGCGACGCGCTATTTGTTTGTAATTGGAGACAGTCGTTCCCCTATATGCTCATACATACAATGTTATTGTCGCTTCAACACCTCCCCTCACACAAACCGAAATTCCATGAAATGTTGAGTGAAGTGTTTAAAGTATTAGAGCACGGATTTTTCACACCTTTCAATTTATCTGGAAGACGAAAATGACATGTTTCCTCTCACTTGTATTGTATTCGGTAATGAAAGAAAACACACTGTCTCACCTGAGTTCAGAATATATTTTGCTGCAGAATTGATGTTAAATGCACCATTAGTTGGTTTATTTTGAGTTTTAAAAATAGGCATTGGAGTAAGCATTGAATAATAAAAATATATACATTAATTGACATTCGCCAATTCAGGGTAGAATATCGGAGAAATTTTTTCGCGGGATTCAATTTGACCTAGAGAAGGCACACCTAGCAGTACAAAAAAAATATATTTAAAGCAACCACAACAGTCAGTTCAAGATGTAGGAATTGATCTAAATTATCAAAGTTTCATGTTGCAAAATGTTCACGTTTTAAAACAAAGAGCCTTCCCGACAGTGCCGGCGCGTCATTCGTCCCGGCCCTGGTGCGAATAAATAATCCCGGCCCTCTACTTACGTAACGATTGCGGGCTTGTTTTGTTGCGCAGATTTTGCAATTAAATGGTATGTGTAATACTGAGAGACATTTCATTAATTGGACCAAGGACTTTTTTTCACAAATTTATTCTGAACGAGCGAATTATTTTATGTCAAATATTTGGCGTATTCGTCCTGCACAGACCTAGGAATTAATAATTTCTCGCCCCCAGTGAAAGCTATACATGCAGATCCGAAATATTTCGTAATTGAGCGAATCTCTGCTCCATTCTCTGATCAAGTTCTCACAACTCCCATTAAAAAAAATAGAATACTGACGAAGAACTTACCCCAGGTAGGTCCAACTCACGGATTTTGCTTTAAAAATTCTCATCGACTGATAACATACATAAACTTAAGTTTACAAAGTGATTTTGTGCCATGGCCACTGTAACGGTCAGAAAAATGAATAAATGTTTTCGAGTTGGAAAACGCCGAACTTCTTATGGAGAATAACATATGTATAAAATCTCGTTGAACCAAGGGTCCCTCCTTTGCTCCTAACTCTAACTCCCGCTTTTCCACTTTCTTCAAACTTGAGAAAAGAGCAGAGGGTTCAACGAGATTTTATATGTTATTCTCCATAAGAATTTCGGCGTTTTCCAACTCGTAAACGTTATTTTTTTGGCTGTTACAGTGGCCATGGCAAAAAATCACTTTGGAAACTTAAGTTTAGGCATGTTATCAGCCGGTAAGATTATTTATATAGCGAAATCCACAACGAC
>JAQFYE010004219.1:0-13770 GCA_034694305.1 Protaphorura glebata
TTCGGATGATGTTTAGTGCGATATGAAGTAGTGCACGAAGTAGTAAGTTTTAGTGCATCTTGTAGTATAAATAGTGCGAAGAGAATTTGATCCCTGTTAAAATTGGGGCAAGTCGACTTGAGTAGGATCATTTTGGTGGTATTGTGCTAAGCCATGCTGCATACAGTCAAGCGTACTTCGAAAATGTCGTGTATTTTGGTGTTGCCATCCGGTTGAAATGAAGCTTCCCACGACTTTTGAAAAATAAAAAATAACGAAACGCGGGTCCTGGAGAATACCTTTCCCTACTACTGGGGTGACTTCCGCTAGGCCAAACAAAAAGATAGTACTCAATCTCTTTTGAGTATATAAATTAAATGATACACACTACATATCTGCTAATTAATTTTAGATTACTTTTGCACATATAACGTTCATTCAAATGAACGAAACTCTTCGATTCAACTTACTCCGAGCTTGATGTTATCATTTCTAAGTAATAGAATTAGTAATTACGCAAGAAATTAGATTTTATAATTCAAGGGTAAATCACATTACAATCGTAACCGCCGCGCCGGACGACACATGAAAAAAATATGCAGGTTATCCGACGAAAATTAAGTACGCATTAACTCGTGTATCTTCATTCTAATGACTGACTCTCTGCTGAGTGCTGAACTCCACGACGATTACATTTACAGCTCAAAGTATCATTAACCAATAATTCACAAGGAAAGGAAACTTTTTCTTACAATTCCTCATTACAACTTACAAGCTATGCATCGGCACTTTCATCAGAATATGCTTCCTAATTCGAATATTTCAAAAATTTGTACTGTTAACTGTCGGTTAGTGAACTCGAGATGAAATAAGTTAAGTTTTACGGCCTTTTTGAGATTAATCTGAAAGGGTTACCGGTTACCCTCTTCCTTGCGAGTTATGCCATTAATTTTGTTTACCATTTATTTGAACGCTGAACTGGCTGAACGAGAAAGCCACAATATAGAATTTGATATATAGGAAAGTTTCGGATAGTGTTCAATGTGTGTTGAATTACTTTTAAGTATGTATAAATACATAGTATCTCACTACTCAAATAAAAGATTGTGATTAACAAGTTAACAAACAGAAGGTGAATTATGGTTTTAGCAGTCGCACACAATAGAATACTACCAAAACCTGACCGAGGTAATAATTAAACCCTTAAGCATTAACATTGATATCGAAGCTCGCCAGTAATATGAAATTCAGAATACACACAAACCTCTCCTCAAATTACTGCTGGTGATAATAAGAGGTCATAAATACCAGGCGTAATCATTTTTCAATAATCCATATTGAATGTTTTTGGGTTAACCGATATTAAGCCAGATAAAGAAAATTAGGCTTACATGCAGTCTTTCACAGAAATGAAAGATTTTATTGTAAATCCGCAAAGCACAACCAGCAGAAGTACACACATTGCATATATTATTATTATTACCCGTCACAAAACAATCAAGGTTTTTTTTTCTTGTTATCTCCATTTGATTGTCATTGGAAAAAATGTAATATCGTTACGCTTACGAACGCCGTGAGCGATAGGAAGAAGGAAAATTGTGGTCAGTCAAACGCAACCGGGCCATTATTTCCTTCATATCTCTTAATGGGGCATCGATGTGGATTTATTCAAAGTATTCCCACTAAATATTCTGAGGGGGGTATAAAACCCCCTAATTACCACGATTTCTACGTCTTTCCGTCAATATTATGTCTTTATTAATCAGACCTACGATTTGTCGAACGCTTTTGATGCCAATTAGTCTGGATTCAAGTCGTCTACTAAATATTTAATATTTAGCCCAACGAATTATGGACTTTGGGCCCGCCATAAAATTGCACTTTGTTTTATTGATAGATAATGACATGTCTGTTGTGTGTCTTCGTGTCGTGTGGCTTGCCGTGATCTATTTTTCTAGTTTTCTAGTTCTTATGTCCACCTGAAACTGCAGTCTATCTCCATATTATTATACTGACGAGGAAACTTGTTCGTGTAAAAACAAGCACGAGAGGTCAGGTCCTGTTCTCAAGTATAACTGATTTGTCGGCAATTATAATTTTGGACCAGTTCAAGTAATTTTTGTATCTTTGTAACTTTATTTTGTAACTTTAATATCGCAGCAGACACTTTGAAGGGCAAATCGTGAATATTTTACCACGATAGGAATTTGACATACGAAGTTGTTCCCTTGTGAATATTACTGATACAGAAAAGCCTTATTAGTGAAAAGAAATATAAATACAAAGTGTATGGTTGTACATTAAATATTTGTACGAGTGTTTGCTTACGCTTATGCTCGCACTTATGTTACAGTACTGGCGTAGTGCATGAAATCTAGTTTCTAGCGAACTTTTAGCTTCTAGTAGATTCGTTTCGTACTTTCGACTCAGTCCAGACTTGTCTCTGGTAGATGCAACAACGTCCCCGGACTTCAATGTCACGTAACGAGGATGAGATGAGAGCTCGGGCTCGAACCGAAGCTGGCAAAACTACGGATCCAGTCGAAAAACTTAGACTTTTGTGTTTGTCAAGAGGAACCACTGGAATTTTGGGATTGGGAAGGTAAAAAAAAGTTATGAAATTATTACTTGTTTTGAAAAAATATTAATTTTTTTCAAAAAATTTACGCTCACATTTTCTGAATTGAATTATTGTTTAGGATATTCCGAAGAATGGATGATGACGGGAACCGAGAACTGAATTTAGAAGAGTTCACAGAAGGCATGAATGACACTGGGATGAATTTGGATGAAAAAGGATTGAAAAATTTGTTTGACATGTTCGATCGTGACAAAAGTGGACAAGTCAGTATCAATGAGTTTCTGAGGACGATTCGGGTGAGTAGACATTCGATTTGCTTGTTTTATAGAAGTACGAACGTACACTATGATTTCAATTATGTAGTATGAAACGAGGTTCAGAAAGGACGGGCCATTGTGGGTCGCTTAATAATTTATTCAGTCGATTTTGGTGTAGTTCCTAGTAAAAATGGTTACGGGGAGTAGCAGTTCGATTGGACATTGGATCGAAACTAACATTTATTTAGACGTTTACATTAAAACTTAACGGCAGGCAAGGTTGATATCCGGTGCCCCTAATTTAATAATTTCTTTATTTCCTGGATGCATCTATTGTATAATTCAAATTAAAACCAATTCCGCATGACTCGAAATTCGTTTCGCTCAGTTGAATGTGTTTCGGATACATCCGAAGTAGTCGATTTTCTTGAGAGTACAGGGTGAATCGCAAGCATTCACCCACGCCAGCACAATCTTTCAGGCTGCAGATTTTACGGGAAAAAGTTTGTATGTGCATTTAAGCTAAAAAAAACTAGTGTGTACAAAGATTGACGATATGTTGTTGCTCGTAAGAGTCTTTCGAAAGTTTCATCTGCTGGTGGACAATTGGTTACGAAACACCCTGTTGGATTGATAGTGTCGAATTATTGAATATCGGCCAATATCGGGTCTTCAGTAAATATGTTCATTTCAATATTTGATACCATTACTTGAATATTGCTTAGCACTCCTACCAATTTTACTACTACTTGGTACGCCGTAATTCTGTGTTTGTATTTCTAGGACATGTAAAATATTATGCTTACAAAGATGTGACGCCCTTAGCGTATTATTTCGTAATCACAATCATAATCATAGTTAATATATTAGAAAAGTCAGACAGACAAAGGTTACAGAAATTAGGGCATGCGGATAGAGAGAGGAGTTGATCTCTTTCTCTGGGAGATCCGTATAGTACGAAAAAACTTTCAAAGGGAAACCGGCATCTTCTTTGCGGCATTATCGATTTTCTCTGTGCTATGTTCACACTGCGATTACGTGATCCTTGACGTTGTCTTTTTTACGTTGTCTGTCTGGGTATTTGTATGCAATTTATGCCCTCATCAGGTCTGGAAGTACAGTCTGGCCTCTGTTTTTGGGGATAATAATTTTTTTATGATGAAGGTAAACCCTTCACCAAGCAGACAAACTATATGTGTGAATGTATTTAAGTATTTACGAAAACTTAGTTCCCCTAATAGTCTCAAAGGGAAGAAACTCTATGAAGCAACCAGCACGCATTGAAGGAATTGAACCCTGCGTATTATACCAAAATTGATAAGTGTGCTAGCTGTACCACTATAGGCGAAGAAATACATACCTTGATGATAATAATTCACGGGAAGATTAAAATAATTAAATTTATCTGATGGTTTTACATTTTAGCCGCCTATGAACAATAACCGGAAAAAACTAATTATGGAAGCGTTCACAAAGTTGGACAAAACTGGAGATGGAGTTATTACAGTTGATGACCTCAAAGGTGTTTACAGCGTCAAGTCAAACCCTCGTTACTTAAGTGGAGAGGAGACTGAGGAACAGATTTTGAAAAAGTTTCTGAGGAATTTTGAAGAAGAAGGCGTCATTGATGGAAAGGTATGGAAATGTTCGCACTAAAATATTTGGTATTTAATGTTTGAAGATTTACAATTTTAGTCACGACCACCCACCGAGTGCCGGACAGGCCCAATTAAATTAAATACTTATTCGGACAAACATAGTTCATTCATTACTTGGCGTTCATTAATGCTGATCCTGTATTTTAATTTTACACAGGTAACTCAGGATGAGTTTATTGACTACTATTCTGGAGTGAGTTCATCAATCGATCACGACGCTTACTTTGATCTAATGATGAGAACAGCGTGGAAATTGTAATTGAAAACGATCAACTAGTCAGTCCGATCAGATTTCAACGAAGAAGCAAGACAACTATGAACCATTTTTATCGTAAAGTGTTCACACTCGCGAGAATTATCCATTCTTAACAAATACTGCAAGTTACATTCCCTTAGATTTTGTTCTCAAATTACATAAGAGTACTTCATGTTCTTGTTAAGTTTGATATACATTAATTTTCGAATATTTTTTATTTTCTGATTTGTACTACTATGAGTTTAACGAATTAATCATTATCCTTAATGCTTAATGGAATACTTTTGTTTAAAATATGTCCTGTTCAATTTTTATTTCCAGGTCTTTAAAGTTGTACCTCTAATACATAGATAGTTTTACAGTATTAAGGCTTAAGGTTAGCATAAATCTCATGTTAAAGCTCGAAATAATTCAAACAATTCTACGGCTACAGAACTTGCCAAAACTTAAAATTACGAAAATCGTATTTAAAGAGTTTGAGAAAGGGGGAAAGATAAGAGAAAAAGATTTTGGTTAATTCAGAAATTATTCAAGTGAAATGTCTAACAATGGAGATATCTACGGAGTTCAAATCCCTGGACCTGACATATCAGACAATTCTGCAATTTTTCGGAGTCGTATGATTTAAAGGAGCCTAAAATTCAGATAAGGCTAAAACGAATCATCATCACGAATATTAGGATTTTTTTTAGCATTTTCTTTAATGATATACGTAAGAACGCCTTGGAAGAATTTGGCCTGAACAACTTTACCGCAAAGTATCAAAAGATTCAAGTTATATAGAAACAATCGTTCATTGTTTCTTTTTGAATTAATGTTGTCTTTACATGAGAAGAGGTGTCCTTGTAAGAAGAAGTTGAAAATCACCATTCAAAATCTGAATTTGCCATAATTTTGAACTGAAACATATTCGTAAAGTTTTGAAGGCTTTCACGGGACTTATACTGAATTACAGCAGAAGTTTGCAGAAGCTATGTCAGGTCTGTGAAATCTCCCTTGTCCGAACTCATTATTATTTCTCGGTATTGAATTAAATTTTGATCCATTATGATTAAGGTGTGTGAGCTTAAACTATTAAGAGATTTCTTCGTGTATTACTCTGACATTACGACTTTGACCCAGTCCGCGAATTGTGTCGCGTTGCAAAATGCAACAGATACATACCTTCGACTGCAAATAATACAATACATTATGACGATTCGAAATGCAAAACCAAAGTGCTTATAAATCACAAATTATTGTAGATATTATAAAATAAATAAATTCAATCTAATGTAAAATAATATTACAGAATTTAGAATTTTACCATGTAACAATATGATGAACAATCCAATGGAACGTTAAGTACCTCAAATTTTTCCGAATCCAGCACGAAAAGGATAGCTTTTGGGAGATTTTCTCTACAAATTGAATTTCTATGTCCGAAGCTATGCATTTGCGATTGCCTTTTGGAATGATATTAATTTACTTTAGCTTAATCATAATGTTGTCGCAGTACTAAACGTAATACAATTAAGATTAACTAATCGGATGCCCAATAAGAAATCTAATAAAAATTTGAAAAGCCTCTATTTCTTGTGTAACTTACGATTCCACTAAGGTTACAAGATATTTACATTTATTCTTCGCTTCTTTATTCTTCGCTTAAAAAATGAACTCTCTGGGCTGGGGCATTTATTTTGAAACTGTATTTTCTCGCTTTTTGAGAAATTTTTATACTTCTTTTTAAAAGTTTTATATTCTGGCGTTTTTTTGAGGGGGGCGGAGGGGGGTCTTAGCCCCCCCCTCCGCACTAAGAACAATACCCTTTCTGGGGAGATTTCTTTTGTTACTTTTGGGCGTTTTCTTGGGAATAAAATTTAAGCTGAAGTCAAGGGGCTACAAGCTCTGGACTCAAGTCTTTCTTCTGTCTCCACACAAATATATTATCATTTTTTTCACTCGGAGAATCAAATCTTAACTTTTTTTTTACAAAATTTAATTAATTTCTAACTCAAGCTCATTCAAGCAATTATTTCTCTCCAAAAATATTACGCAATATTAGGCTTTACGCGGGGTACTTACAATTTGAACTAGACTGATAAGGCACCACTACCGGTTACTTCTGTATGGTATTTTATAAATATTAGTGATCGTTTCCCATCCCTTCATTTGAAAAGCAGTTAATGATGCCCGGATCACATTGCAGCCAAATGTAGACAACAGTGAAAACTGATATCCTTGACCTTATAATAAATGAAATTAATTAACTAACTAACAGTCGGTCAAATAATTCCATCCATAAGTAAGTAGAGATCCTGCACAAATATTATATTAGTTTAAACCGTAATTACCATTTTATATTGAAGAATAAGAATGTAGGAGAAAGAGTTCATTCAACCCCCGTATGTGGAATTGCTGCCTTCTCCGTCGAATGTTTCCATCAACGGTGTAAATATTTGAATCTTAGTATCAATTTCATAGATTACTGTAAATTTAATTGGGTTCTTCTGCATCTGCTTCTGATACTTGATTAGATTTTTCAATGATTGCAATTGGACAAAATGATATACCTTCAAATGAAAGAACTCATTTGATAATTACATTTTGTTCTGCTTACACAGTATTTATTACACGAGGAAGTAATCACGTCGTAACAAATAACATTGAAGGAAAAGTACTTCTTTCTTTTGTCCGATGCGAAAGAGTTAATTCCTTTCCAAAAGGACCAAACAATTCCGATTTCCGATGCAATGACTCGAATTGAACCCAGAAAAGTCAACATGAGAATTGAGTAGTCAAGTCAAGTCGGGTAAGTTACCTCGGACCGGGTTAGTTTGTGGAGTCATAACACAATCAGTGGGTAAACAATGGAGACATGAGATCCCTTTGGCTTTCCTCCTTTTCCTGGCCAAGCCGCGAGCCTGGATCGTTTTGTTGTTAGTGATCCAAATCTAACCAAACAGCAAAAGTGCCGAATTCTAAATGCCGTTAGGTCGTTTAATCTGTATTCGATTTACAGAGTGAGTCAAAAATAGCCACCGAATCATTGTTTTGTTTGCTTAATTGTTTCTTTATTAATGTTCTATATCAGCGCAGTCGTACGTTCAAGTATGGAAATCCACCACGGTGGCGCAGACCTCGTTGTATAGGGGTGGGTGGTCGATCCTTCCGACATACAAAGTTTGGGTGACTGCTTTCGCTTTAGAGAGATTTTTCTATGGAGTTCTACCAACTCCTGTATTTTATAGAAGGCTCTTCCGAGTTATCCTACTACTAGCGTGACCTGCCCAAGGTGGAATGGAAATAAAATAAGCCGTGTCCTCTTACGTCTAATACGACGAAATCTGAGCAATGCCGCTTGGTGAAGTCTATTAACGAAAATATATTCACCGCGAATAATATTTATTTCCCGAAGCCGAGAAATATACTCTACGACTATTTGGAACAGCGTAGGTACTAATTACTACGGCTAAGAAAAGTGCATAAGCTGGACTTTTTTGCGCCTTAGCGCGCGCTGCACCGAACGCAAGGGAAAAACTGGGCATTTCTTTTTGTATATAAACGCGTAAACAATTTAAAAATAAAATAAATAAAAATGTGCTTCTAATTTTTCTTATAACGGCCAAAAACACATTCGAATTTTTTAAAATTTTGAAAGAGAAGATGACGGTAATGGGTAAAGTCATGTTTCCTTCAGATGGCATAACTCACGCCATCGTGAATACTATTTGAAATAATCCGGGAGTAAAAAAATATTATTATTCAATTTTGAGGAAGATTTTCACCCTTTCAGATTGTTACTATTGACTCACCCTGTAACTTAGTGATCAAGAGGGACGCTCAGTAGCAGTCTACAGGAGTAGCCACATGAGACTTGACTAATCAGATTGGCAGATGGAAAAATGTTTGCTAAGAAGAAACTTGAGTCTATGCCCAAAAGCCTTCTCCGTCCGAAAACCCATTTCCACATTGTTAAAATAAATAGAAACTCTCCGAAAAAGAAATCTGATCAGTTTTTGGTTTGTAAGTAATGTAATGCAGTTACTTACTAGTAGTAGTACTTTTGTAAGTCCGGGAAAGGATGACATGACATGCCTTCGGTGGTTATCCCGTCGTCCTAATGTTTACCTACTCTCCTTGACTTTGTTCCGTCATCCATACCAAAACTGATTTATTTCATGCATTCACACTTCAGTTCCCAATCAGTTGTCTTTTTGACAAGTTCTACCTCTTTGAGTCTTAAATTCTTTCTAGGACGAGTTAATAGGCGGAGAACGCATTAATAAACTCTCCGATCGGATAAGATAATCAGCAATATCACTTCTGAGAATTCTGTACTAGATATAATCAGATTCGCATACCCTAACCTGAATTTACAGATATTCCAAATCGTCGTATGTGAATATCAGATCTTGATCCGAGAGCAATCAGATATTACAATCCTTGCCTTACAGTAACGCAAGATCACACTATTTAAATTTTTTACCCCCGGTCATTATCATGGAAAAAGTTCGTCGTCCAAAATGTGCTCGATGCAGAAATCATGGCGTGATATCTTGGCTTAAAGGTCACAAGAAACAATGTCGGTTTCGTCTTTGTTCATGTGCCAAGTGTAACTTGATTGCTGAGCGCCAGAGGGTCATGGCTGCACAGGTGAGCACATAGTGGTGTCTAGTATTCATAATTTACACAACTGAAAATCGACATATCTGTCAATACTCCTCATCAGTGATTCTCTAATCGTCTATCTTTCTCAGTGATTAATTAAGTACTAAATATCAATAGAATTTTTGACCACCATACGTATTTGGAACACGCTCTAAACAATGATTTAAAAATTTGGCTTAAGATTTCTCGACCCAATCAGATAATGCAAGTGAAACTGAGAATTCTGGTATCCCCAGACTGATTATATATTTGCACATTGCCCCAAAGAGTCCCAGAAAATCAATTAAACTGATTGGATAGGTTGGAAAACAATCAAACTTTATCCTGTTATGATTGGTTTAGTCTTCAATATTTGAATATCGGGATGTAACCAGGCTGTAGTGATAAAATAGCAGATTTGTGAGGTTTCTCAATTATCCGTCTTACATTTTGTGATTTTATTGCCCACATTTTATTGCGACTGATTTGAAATAAGATTATTTTAAAAAAGGTGGCTCTGAAACGCCAGCAAGCGGCAGAAGATGCAGTGGCGCTTGGTCTGCAAACAATAGCAACTGGTAGCCATTTAAAAGCACTTCCACCTGGTCCAATATATGGAATGAAAATATCTGACGCAGAAATTCAGCTTCAGAAATCAGGAATGAAGCTAACAGAAAACTCCACCGCTGATTCACAAAATAGTCAGAAAGTACAGGTATCGATGAAGAAAGAAGGCACGACTCACACATCTGATTCTCACAATCGGACATGTTCAGAGAAATCGTTAAACTCGATTACACCAACTATACATCCTCCAACTTCAAAAGATATTTTGAAAAAATTATTCCCGAGTTATGGGGATGCTCTTCTAGATCAAGCGCTTTCCCAGAATGATCACAATTTAGTCAAAACAATTCAGAAGTTGACCCCACATCATTTTCATGCAAATTCTGGCAACAGGCATGGCGGTGGCAGTTTTACCAGTAACAAGTAAGTGAGAATCCACGAAAAACATGTGAAAGGGAACAAAACAAAAATCTTGAGATGAGCATTGAGACTGAGAGATTGAGAGTCGACTTACATTATTTTGTAGCACGTACTAGTCCAGTTTTGAATGGCAAAAGATCGACTTTCACGACCAGTAGCACTTGACGCAAGAACTTTCAGCAATGAAGGCATATTTTAGCTGTCCACATTTTGCAGTGTGGTCCCAACCCCAAGCCCCAGTTGACAATTTTCAGGAAGAACTGCTATAAAGTAAGGTGCAGTAGAGATTAGAGAACTTAATTTTTATGTAGAACGCGATTTATCCAGAAGACAAAATTATGACGTTTTGAAAAAAGCGCCTTGCACCGCGCGTTGAATTGACGATACTTGCGTACAGTGCATTATGTCTTGGATTAAGTCTAATGAAAAATCAACTTTCTCCAAAGCGGTCAAATAAAATTTTGAAAATTTCGTAATAATAAAGACAGCAACGGCAGATTTTTTGTAAAAAAAATTATTTCGGGCGCGTTTTTGGCAAAATTCCGTCCAAGAATCCTTTGCCATGCCGATTTTTATTTTAGCGCTCGTCAGCGCCTCTGCGGGCGTCGCTACGGGATTTGTATCCGTAATATTGAAATATCTTAGAATCATCCAACATAATTTGGCAACTTCCCTGCGAGGTAAGGTCATACTAGAATTGTGTTAAAGAGTCCCGCAGAAATTAGATCGGTTCATGTAGTAACTTTCTTTCTTAGTTTTGGCCACACTTGTCATCATGTAGTCATGGCTTCATTTGTAGCACCAATTTTGTATGAAACTCAGTTTTGTTTGTTCCTAAACTATGAGCTTACCTAGTATGAAAGCGCCGTCAAATTCAATTGGAATCTGAGAAATCGCATAACCTGTGATACCTGCATTTTCTGGTTTTATAAACGTTTACTTCCGGTATTCCAAACTAGGTGCACAAGCAACGCTCTCCAGTCGTATTTGGCTTCTTGGAATCCAGCTGTCGCAGTACCTCCTGTGGTGACCACTGTATCAGCAACACCTACCAGGCACCAACCGACCTTGACGTCCTCCGCTAGACGTCTCTCCGCTTTCGTCCGCCCCCAACAATTGCGGTATTCTTCCGGGGCAAACCGACACTCGGTCGCCGCCGCTGCTGCCGCGGCCAATGATTATTCTCATATCCGTGGGAGTCCGTGTGTCTCACATTCCCCGCCGCTAACCTCACTGTCAACATCATTGTCATCATCTTCAAACCCATTTTACCCCGCCACTGCCGCTATTCTACCATACCCTCATCCAACACCTCTTTGGGCCAGTTCGAATATATTCTACCATTTTGCTCTTCCGCCACACGCCCATTCACACCCACCCCCAGTGTCTCAATCATTGGCGGATCTTCCATCTCCTTACAATACGAGCACTTTGCATTTTCCACCAAGTACTACCGGTTGTACCATATCAGGATGTCGGGATTGTGATCGCGATCGTGATCGATTGGAGGATACACCTTTAACTTTGACTCGGGATCGAGAAAATGGTCGAAGTCGAAGTCCCAGTAATGATTCTGTAGGTGGAGATGCCGCGGAGTCACCACCTGACTCCGCAGAACCCTTGGATATCATCGAAGTGGATTCTGCTACAAAAGATTAGGAATACAATTTCAATTATTTGTGAAACCAGACCCAGCGGCTGATTGAGTCAGCCACCCTGCCAAAACGGCTTAATTTTGTGTCAAATTATTTTATTCTAATCATCTGTGAGTCACGAGGACCTGTACTAGATCATTTTCGCAAATCCGGTCTCCTGGGACAGGTTTCATTGGATTTCACATTAGCCGACTCCTCAATCTTGCTTCAGTACTAAAACCTATTATATTATCATGGATTAATTCCCGAAGTATTACCATCGCCTGTTTCCATATTATATAAGCCATGGTTTACAAGTTGTGACTTAAGGAGTCATCACAAGATAAATTGTAAGGGAATGACGTCATAACTGCCGCCATCACTTACACGTTATTTGAATGAATCCGAAATGTATTGTAAATGTAATCACGGCTTTGGATTTAAGGGACGGGCGAATTAAGTTAGCTTTTCTGTACAACTGATCATGAGTTCTAGAATTTTGAGCCCCTACCGTTTCGCGAGTAGGGTGTAAATTAGTTAGTTTTACCAGTAGTTGCTAATTGTGATTGAGGCATGTAGATTTTTGTCAGTTCGTACAGCTATTATTATTGTGTTGTTGAAATATGTAATAACATAACATTATGAGTAAAGCTTATTTGGTTGAGTTAAAATGGTGAAATTGAGATTCTGTGTGGCTTCCATTAGTTGAGTCAATAAACAACCTCACATCAATCATTCCTGTCTTCATTGTATACATTAGTACATATTTTGGACAATTGACATGTTTTTGTTAGTTTGCCACACCATGGTTGTTACGTATACAGTACAGATCCTTCCTTTTATCCTTTATCTTCAGGCGTACAAGCTTAAATGAATAACTCGGAGAAAAAGTGACACAGAAAATGCTAAATGTTAAAAATGAAATGTTCCCTACCGACCGACCCAGTTCATCTCAAGATCCCATGTGTAACAAAAGTTCTGTCTCAGACACATGGATGAACAAATTTTTTTGGTTAATTGGATTTGTGCTAATGCGGAGCTTAGTCGGCATTCATTATTTTAGCTCATACAAGGTGGACCAGAATTCGTTTTTCACAATGCAGGGTGTTTTATCTCGCAGACTATTTAGTGGGAAGTATGTTACTAACTCATAAGGGAAATCGGATTTGACCAGTGATTTCTCTTACAAAATTAATTTCTTTTAGTTCTCGAGACTCAAAAACGGTGTAAAACTCTCGGGGACTTTTAGATTTTGTGAAACGGAATTTATTTTAATAAAAATCAATTAGGTTAGACTACGGTTTCGTTTTTCGGAAGTGACTGCATGTAGCTAGTCTAATATAGTCTCGTAAATTAAAAGACCGAGTATTAATCGCAAATGGACAACATTGCATCCGATGAGTAAGTGAATACTTGCGCAGTTGCGCAGCTAAACTCGTCTATACAAAATAATAATTGTGTTCCACGCAGAGGTAAGGTAAGATAAGAGATAAGGATTTATGGCCAATTACAGAGAAAATGAAACGTTTGTTGAATTTGATTGTTTTTAATAAGTTTAGAAAAGTTTTCTATGAACAACTTTTGCAGATAGACATGTACGAATTTTGAATACTCACATTTTCAGCAGAGATATTACCAATCAACTTTCACTTGCGGTTGCATTATTTGATGGTTCATCTTTCATGGTAACTGCAGTTCCAGGTTTATTTATTTATTTATTTATTTATTAAAGACAACATCCTCTTAAGAGGTCATTACGATGCCCTACAAGTGATCAATTAGTGAGTAA
>JAQFYE010004220.1:0-13769 GCA_034694305.1 Protaphorura glebata
GATTCATAACATGTTACCACATTTTTTTCACAAATCGGTCACTCTAAGTTCTAATAATAAGAAAAAGAAATTGAAACACCTTTACTGGAATCAAAGTTTGGTCGGGGGATAAGGTGGATTTAGGACAGAAATAATAAAGGAAATCCGACGTTACCAGAATTCTAAAATTCTCATTGCATTTGTAACATTAAGGAAGCAATGAATTTCTATGGAAAGGGAAAGTTTATTGGCCTTGAACAAGTAGGGCATCATTTCAATGTCCTATTCATTTGAAATCCATTCATTCAATATAAGAAATAATAACGTCTAATCAAGTCTCTAGAATTCTATAGAACCAAAGAAAAACGGAAACGGTGTAAAGAACTCATAGAATAACGGCCAACTGATTACACAACCAATTCGCGTTCGAACCTTTACATAAATTTCACTTCTAGAAAAGGCTTTCTCCAAAGAAAGGCCACATCATAAAAGAGCTTACACGCTGTAACAAAATGAGAGAAAACTAATTAAGTTCACCAGAAAGTTAGATTAAAAATCATCTGAAGAAAAAGTGCGTTCTACTTTCACGGTAAACTTGTAAGTAATCCGCAGAGTATGAAATAAAGATTCTTAAGAAATCAAATAGTCATTGATACTCGTATGCGGGTGTAGGACACCAAAACCATGAGTAGGATTCGTGTCTAAGCGTATTACGCGCAATACTATCAAATAATTTAACTGTTTGGTCTATTTTTATCCAAAAGTGTGTCTGAACTAACGAAAAAATACGTAATAATTCTTGCGGAAATAAATTGTTCGTATATGGAAATCATCCACTCTAACAACAAGATCCTTCGAGTGATAATTATAATGTCGATGGAAGAGTAAGTTAACATCCACAAACCGTGTACATTTTTGATTCTCAGAGTTTTTATCAAAATTGTTTCGCTACGAAGTAATTTAACTTTTGATCGATTTTTCCCCCCAACCAATAAGAAGTTTCAAGATGCCCGAAGTTAGCAAATATCAAGGTTCATCCTAGTTTTCAACAATTTTTCACAAAATACAGAAATAATTTACTGCGCAATTTACGGAAGACTTCGGAATAAAATTTAATATGCAGTTCATAAGAACCTGAAACTTGGAAATGACTAATAATTCCGAAAGTTACTCTTATTCGCCTTCAAGTAATTTAACTTTCTGATCAAAAAAGTTCTCCCCTTTGCAAAACGTAGAGTCACGTATCAATAACAAGTATAACAAAATTCTATTGTGATTGACATTCGTCTATTCGCATGGACATAAGTTAGAAGAATTTTTCGTAGAAAATAGTTACAGACCTTTTCCTCGTTGATCTACCGAAGGTATTCTAAGTTAACTCTAATGGAAAAAATCTCTTCCGATCGACCACCTCGTCACACCACCTTGCCGAAAGTACAGAGCCCTCACCAGAGAGATGCGGTAAGGGCTACACCTACCACTAAGCTACAATAGATCGACTCATACACGTCTTGTAAAAATTAGTCTGTAATTTTGAAGTTATGAGATAAAAACCTATGAAGCCCCTATTTTCGCCAAAATGAGTCCTGGACCCACAACATAATTTGAATTTTTAATCAATTGGCTGCTCCTTCATGTGTAAGTTAAACCATTCCGATGAAAATATTAAAACTCCATGTCGCAGAATTTTGAGATAATACGAGCAATTATGTGGCTCATCTTTCCTTATCTCATCATACGCAGGACAAGTCATGACTACAGTGGGGCTTAACTCCTCGGGACAGAGACCCTCATAAGAAATACTGCAATAATATTTTACGATTTTCAATCACCATTCGGAGGATTATATGACCAAATTTAATTCAATGTCATCCACGCAACACTCAGTGCCTTTGTATTCACTACGTACTACATACACACTTTTAGTGTGATAATAACCCAAATCCTCATACAAATTGTTAGGAGATGAGAAGAAAGGCGTGTATAATAAAAGTCGTGAAATCCGGGGTAATAATCATCCAGTTTTAAGTTATGGTCATGACAATAGCTTCCTTGGACTCGCGGAAGTAGTGCTGTCGTTGCAGGACATTGACACTTGAAACATTTTCACCGAAATCGTGACATGATAAAAATATCCTCACAAACCAACTTAGTTCAATTTGACCCAGATTGAAACAAATTGGTAGTCAGTTGTAAGGCTTTAATTAATTCAAAGGATAGGCCGAGGAATGAGAATGGAAATGCATCACAGCTTTTATTTATTTTCGCTTGCACAGCAATGATTGGATTGAATTGAAGTACGGGGATGAAATGCATACATAAAATTTATTTCCATCTACCGCATGTAATGTACGTATTGTGTGCTGGATTTAGGGTTTCTAAGACTATTGAGATTGGAAAAGAAGGATTTTCTTGTCGGAAGGGTTGAAAGAAGGATTTGTTAAATTCATGGCGAAACGGTGAAAGTGAATTGAGACACTCTCCAGCATTTTAATGGTGTTTTCGTTTCATCACAACTTACCCTAAATTTCTGTTTCCCCTAAGGGAATAAAAATAAACTAGTCCTTAAAAGTCCTTGGAGACTCAAATACTGACCTCTCCCACGTATTAATTCATTTAGTCCGTTATCGTCTTCTTTTCTGCAGCTGATTCCTAGAAACATGACAATTCTCTAGCCAATTGCGTTTTATTATCTTTTCCTGAAAAGTTGATAATGAGATCTATTTACTTTCCATCATATATTGACTATATACAGCCAGACCAACGTTTGGTATTACCTTCAAAATAACATTTAAGAGAATTCAATCTTTTGTGAGCCCTGAAATTACAGAAAACGTGAAAGGCGAAGTAGGCAAAGTGAAAGCTTAAAATTCTCTAGAACAATAATGATGGAAGCACAAAATACGAACGAATTCAAAATTTTATCCATACCGAATCCAATTTCCAGCAGTAGCAAGCAATTTCAGCTCCATAAAATTGGAAAAATATAGTCTTTTTCCCAGCTACATAATTGTTTTCTTTATGTGCAAAAAAACTACTTAGTTAACGCTTCCAACTTCCATGCTACATCAATAAAATTGGGAGTATGAAGGATTCACAGAAGTTTCTATTCGATTTAAGTGCAGATTAATCCTAACAGCATCCCAAAACTGGAATCCAATTTTCTATTTCCTACATTTGTACGGACAAAAAATATAATATTAAACCAATTTGTAAGTGCAATTTTAACCGATTTTTTCTGTTCTAGGCTACCCAATATTGATTTCCGGATGGTTCTACATATTTCGTTCAGACCAATTATGGTTTTCCAAAAAGGAAAAACACGAATGTCCTGGTCACACACACTCCTGTTGCGAGGAATAAAATAAACGAGTATTTTCGCGAGAAAGGTTTTGCTCACTTTTATATCATGTGGTCAGATTATTAAGCAAGCGAAGCGCAACGAGCGGACGTAGCGAAGCTTTCCTGTTCGACTAGGTGGTCCGAAATCCGTTTGTATCTCTCCCATAGTCATGTGAGCACTTTTTTGTCCACAGCTTTTCTCCGGAACTACTGGGCCGATCGTGCTGCAAATTTTAGGGGAGGTTCCCATGAGGTGTGGTCCTATATAAGGGTATGTTTGGACCGTCTGCTGTTAAGGGGTGTCCCCTTAAGCTCGAATTTTAGAGTTTGGGTACTTGGCATGGGAGAAATTTCCATAGCAACCGTGTAGTTTGCCCCACAGTAGAACTGACGTAAACAAACTGCCGTTGCTATGGAAATTTTACCTATGGAAGAATGATGAAAATGATTGAAAATCTGGAAAATTTGTTATCAATTGTATATGAAAAATAGTTAAATGGTCTTTCTTCTAATGATGCTTGCGTGAAGTCATATGCCGTGTAAGGTTGGCATACTTCATTACCGGGTCCATGGGCAGAGCCCCGGCGGCGGTTGGGGGGCGGAGCCCCGCATTTAAAAAGAGGCAGCAATCTAACATGGTATTATTCTACTGGGCGAGATATCATTTTACTGTGCAAGATATAATTTTCCTGTGCAAGGTATTAATATAAAATCTACCGTGAAATCTATTTTTCTGGGCGACAACATCACACCCTTTCTGTTTGAAAAGACGGGATGACGAGCTTCGCTTCACTCGCTTTTCTGTGGCACAACCGTTGACGGAATGACATATTCCTAGTTATACCCTGGTCTTATTAAACACCGATTCTGACGAATGTGTGACAGCATTTTCAAATTCCAGCATAATTCAACTGCTCTAATCCATTAAATCCTACTAGCTCTGCTCGGTCTACAAATATTTTCACTTCGGAGGAAATTATTAATTGTTAATAAATGTGTCAGACAGTGTTAAAATATTCTCACATAGGCAAGATTCGGTAACAAAAAATCTAAGTTGAGTTAAGCCCAAAGATTGTAAACGAATTCCGTGGTACTAAAGAATTCAATAGATTTTGTTGAGCTATTTCAAAGCATTAGTAATGTTTTGTCAAAATATCCAGAGAAAAATTGAAACTTTTTAAAAGAACTGGTACAGGCAGACAATTAATATTCTGCGACATCAGTTAAATTTCACACCCCTGCTTTCATGACTAGGTTATGGCACAATTATTAATTTTCTAATTATTGACACCAGCCAGGTGAATAGGTAACAATAAATTCACTCTAGTGACACACATATGATAGAGAAAAAATAATGACAACTCACGAGTAATGAGATTTGAGAGGAGTGTTGCCGGAAGACAACAAACGAGAACGAGAAGATCCGCGAGGACCAAATTAAGGAGGAAATAATCTGTCACAGATTTTTTGGCTCGAACGATGACGAGCGAAACAACTGTGTTTCCAATCAATCCAGAAATGAAGACGACGACATAAATGACACTCCAAACAATTGACACAACCAAAGAGTATCTCCAGTATTGTTCCATCATTACAAAACCTTAACTAACTACAGGTTCAACTGTACAGATCACATCACATCACTCCTGCATCACCACATTTAATAGACTACCATCAACATCCCAGCGCGGACCAATTCTTTCTCACATCTCATTCAATAAAAAAAAGAAAAAATATCCGTCCTTCTCTTCTCAGCTGAAAAACGGAACTAACTTGAGGAACTTAAGGGAGCTCGTGGCCTGGACCTAATCTTGTGCTCTCAAAGCTTTACTGTGCAACTAGGCAGACTTTTCCGGTGTGACTGTCACTCGCTCCGGGTCTTCGGTTTTTATGATACCTGACTCAGGAATTACTACTTGACAGAACAGAACAACCCGCAGTGACCACCCGGTCACCCTCTGAATATTTTCAGAAAACTGCGTAATCGGCACAAACTCTTATTTACTCTTGGCATCCTGATACGACATAAAATTGGAGATCATTTTATTTGTTTTGTAAAATTGAAATATTGCCAGTACACGAAAGAGCGGAAACAGATTTGCCCTATCCAATCGGTAAACAATAAAACTCTTCTCGTAACGTCAGTACTTTTTGGTTAGATTTCTTGTACAGATTTGAATCTAACACACACGTAAAATTTTCGAAAAGATTGCGCTAAATGATCCCAACTCTTCAAAAACATAGACGAAGAATGCAATAAAATTTGTCTGATTATTTTTCTAAGGAATTGAATTCAGATAAGATCTGGAATTTCTCAGAAACGCTTAGGTATAAATTCCACTTGACTTGAGTATGTCTCGTCTAACTTTAATCGAATAACACATTCTTTAAAGTAATAGGTTAAGTAAACAAAACATCTCTCAAAAGTGTCGTCGATTGAATTACCCAGAGACTAGAATATTAGCGTTGCGTCTGAAATTCTTCGAAAGAAATTATTCTACTCTTACGTCTCAAATAAACTTTAATGTTAAAGTTTTGAAGCAACTTAGCAAAAATTGTCAAAATGATGAATCCGACGACTGCATTTATGTCAGATTAATTAGGTGAACTTGAGAAGAGATGTTTACGTTACGAATCGCAGGATCAGTTAGTTCATTTATCTATATGTAAATATTTATGTCAATAAATGTTATAGATTTATTAGTGTGGCTATCTCTTAATCAACGTGAAATGAAGTCGTCTGACCAGTTTGGAGCTACTGTAAATCATTATACTGGACGCCAGAATTAAAAGACCAGACGCATTCAAAATTACATATTTGAACTGAACTGAAGAATGGACTCATGCAGAGCTTCTAGGACACAAGTCATGAACTATAGGTAAATACGGATATGCGAATTTACGAATTTTGGATTTAAACAAAATATTATGTCACAACTTATATAATATTTTTTCAATTGATTTTTGAAGAATTGAAGAATTTTGGTTTTTGACTGCATGGCATATTATAATTTCAAAATCTGGAAGTTGCTGTAGGGCTAACTCCAGGCTGTATAATTGTAAAAGAAATTTGGATGTATAACGTATATTCTAACGACTTTACGGACAGGAGAAATGTGATGCGGAGTTCTCTTTAGTCAATCGTCGAACTTTAGAATTGCAAATAACTAAATGTACCTAGCCTAACCTTCACACTTACCTCCTATGACCGAACTCGGGGGCTGTCAGATCTTGCAAAATTTGTAGAAAAAGTATACGATCTAATAGACTATTATTGTTTAAAAAATGTTCAAGGGGTTAGCATGAACCTCTGGATTACACCCTGGCCTAATTTCTTAGCATTCCTGTTCGATGTCCCACAATTCCACGATCCATGAAATTATCAAATTATTTTCCAGCAGTCAAAATAATTCTCAAACTCTCCAGTTTTGCAAGGAATTAATTTCTTTCGGTCGGTCCCAGCAAACGAGTGTGAAGTGTACGGTTAGAATGGGAAATTGTCCTCTGACGTCGCGTTGTAAACAAGTTGTTGCTCATTGGAGAGACCTATTGCCCACACGGACCGATAAATTAATTAAATATTGATAAATAAATTGATAAATTGAGCACGGAAAGGAGGGCGTAGTTAAGGTTTCTTGGTTATACTGGTAACCCTTGAAACCCCTACTTTAAAGTGGGAGTTGAAGCCTTTTGGAAAAATAGTGTATAGTTTCTTCAAATAGATTTGTGTCCATTCGAGTTATTTCGTACTACAACTGGTACGCTCATTAGGCCAGAGGAGAAGCTAACCACTCTGTTTCTGTTCCAACAATACGATATGATTTAAGTTTCCACCGCACACCATCACCTAGACTTGTTGTGCATTATATGTTCGTCACTTCGTACTGGACTACATTTCTACAATTTCTAAAACGGTTATTTTTAAAAAATCTTTGTAAACCTTAAATTGATGACATTTACGCAATCATGTATTTGAGTAATAATACTCAACTATGAGTGGGATTCAGTTACATTTTATTGTTACAAGTGTGTACTTTGTATGTAGGCTCATTACTTCGTGGTTGGAATAAAAGAAAATTAAAATTGCCCAAGCTTACTAAAAATTGAGAAGTAATGTCTGGTTTTATTACTAGTGGTTATACATAATATGTAGTTCATAATTCTTCCTTCGATTTGTTTCAGAATATCACTGCGTGCAGATCACTGGCTGGTAGGATTTCTTGTACCCAAACGTTACTGAACGTTCCAATAGAATATTTATAAATATGACAGGTTGTATTTATGTGGTTCCTTGAAGTCTGACCATCCAGCCAACATGATTACGTACATGGTCCATGAAGTCTCATAAATATTTCTTTCCGCTTTGAAAGACATTTTGTATTATACGTTTACTTATTTGGAAATTCTGCCAAGTGTCAACTTCCTCTGCCAACCAGCAATAATTTTCATCCGAAAGTACGCAGTGACCCTACAAACTCTCCCACCCTTCTTAGAATGACGAAAAAATCACAAATGTCAGTACAATACAGCCAACAGGATTTTTTTGATATTATATGTATTTATTGTATTTTCGTAATATTATTTTGTTTTTAACAACAGTTTATGAGTGAAGAGTTTAATGTTGGATTTGATGACTAATACTGAAATCGAAATTTCATTGTAATTCATTTCGTTAAATTAAAATGAGATTTCAATTTGTTGCCAATATTAATTCCCCACTGACGTAAAACTCAATCACACCGTGCAATTTCCAGTAATTTCTAAAGATTGATCAGATAAATCGATTACGAACGTTTGCTTTTTAAATGTTTTAAATATTATTTTGTCAAACACCCAAGCATTCATTGATCACCCAAAGGCGAGGGAGCTCAGATTTCCAAAATTTGTCGAAAGTTATTTTTTTGCCAAATCATATGATCCAAGCAACAAGCCGACGACAAATTGTGGTGCTGTAATTCTTAAAAGATGAAAGAATTGATATCAGTGGTAAGATATTGTATTGTAGAAATGATTTTCTTCACTTTCTCCTTCAAGGAAATAATTGAACTTGTGAGGCGTACAGGCTGAAGCATAGTGCAATAAAATTCCTTACGAGCAAACAAGCTTCGCCAAGGCCGACATACTTTATTTTCTAGACAACGACATCTTCCAGTTGTAATTGATCGACTGATAACGGCCGTTAGATTCTCCATTGAATTTATCATTAATTTGTCCACGTTCGACTCAACAACAATACCTTTTTGTGTAGAGATAACCTTGACAGGTCTTATTTCTTTTTGGTACAATATCAGACTTTTTCCCGATAAAAAGAATACGAGTGTCGAAGTTGCTGTCACGACTTTCACCACGGAGAAAGTGTATGTATTGAACTTCTAGCCAAAATAATCATTTTGATTTACTAGTGTCCTGATTTAAGTTACTGACCTCTTTTTGGTGGTTGCGTTATGTAGAAAAAGTTATTCGAACTTGCTATGTTGATATAATTTACCGGGAGGTTCATACCCTATTGCTACAACATACTCACCTCATAACCTTGTATGGCAACCAAAGGCAACCATATTGAGATTTGTACAGAACATGGTTTATATTCTTTGAAGGCTTTCCACTCGGTTTGTATATTCAAATTAAGCATTTCTCGGGACATGGATTTGAGAACATGGTTTGTAAAGAATTTTAAGTAGGATATAGTAAGCTATTAATGACGTCAATGTTTAATGAGAAGTGTCACGCTACTCTTAAGTTATTTCATCAGCTGCCGTAAAAATTATATACATAATGTATGATGTAAAAAAAATTGTACGAGCCGTATGACTGTAGAACGTGGTGTAAATCCAAATCGGTTGTTCCGCCCGGTATTCAGCTTTATCTTTAACTTTGAACAAAAAGGTCACACAATTCATATTTACGGTTCAGATCTTGCTTGAGTTAATTGCTGAAATTAGCTTCAGTCAACCACAGAATTATCGACTTCGCATCTGATGATAACAGCTATGAACTGTACTCTAAAATTATGCAGAATATTTTATTTATGAAAATATTTTAGAACATTCTGTACAAAGGCTGGATTCAAGATTCAACTCAAGTAGAAGGAAAGAGTTTGACATTTAAGTTGAATAAAAAAATTGTTTTTAGACTATCAAAGAGATTCCAGTGGATGTGTTCTAGAGAAATATTAAGGATGTCCCGCAAACAGTATGACGTTAAGCTCTTGTTTGCCTTAGGCACGCGAATTACAAAAAAACAGTAAACTTCGAAATAAAACGGACATGACAGAAGCAGGAATATTATATTTTTGACAAGTTTCTAGGAAAAACACTCTAAAAGATTTCAATCTTATTTTCTCTTGTCAAAAACAGGAAGATGATCTCATGAACATATTTGCCTTTGAACAGTCGGCTTGATATTGAGAATGAAGGCCAACTCCGAGGTGAATGTCTTACAAGGAAACCACATATAAAGAGGTCAAGCTAAAACTTTGGAATCAAAGTTCGACTCTCCTTTCTTTCCATCTTTGTATTATTTCCATTTTTTTATCAATGATATTTCTCATAACAATGCCGAACGTCCATGGATTCATCCAAGATAATTTGACCATTCAAATTATCTTGGATTCATCTATGAGTGAAACACGAATGAAGTCTTGCCTCGAGATGAAATTATTTTCTACATTCGTCACATTATCATCACATTCGTCACACTCGCGAGTACAGACGTGTTAACACGGGCACAAAGTGCCCGTGTTAGAACATCTGTACTCACGTAAGGATTAACTTGACAAGTTTGTGGAAAATGTGCAGTTGAATTGTTTTCTAGCATCAAACTAAAATTTTATTCGTTTACAAAACTGTCTTAGGAACTCTATATATAAGAAGCGGCTTCGTTGTCGTCCTATATTACCGATGGAACCCCACGATTTGGGCTCGTGCAACTTTCTCCGACAGAAACCTTTTGACCTTAAAACCTACTGTAAGATGACAAATTATTAGGTTACTTCCTGGATTATGTCTGATTTATTTGGATAATCTGAATTGACTTTGGCATTTATGTATACACAAGGCCGGATAAGTGGGCAATTTCCTTGTAAATATTTCGGATAAATCAAGTTGACCTTAAACTTGTTCCACTGAAAATTGTACGTGTGCCCGAAAACATAATACTCCGTATAAATCATTCCATACTTACACAAAAATGTGCATATACGTACTTTCTGCGTGTACGTACAATATCCAAAGCTGATAACAAATAAGAAACTTGATAATTTTTTCAAGTCTAACACCGCGTGTTACAGGCAACACGGCCTTGACTTGACTATTTGCTTTCTGACATGTAAAATAACTAATTGGAGAGGGAATTAACTTAGGTAATATATGAGGAAGGTAATAAAAAATGAAAGTGAAAGATTGGAAAGTCTTGAATTATGTAAAGATAAATCTGAAAACTGATGAATAGGATGAACTGGAAACATGTGTCCTTTCAGATGGCCAAAATATTTCTCTTGTTGATTTCACTTTGGAATTTAACACAACAGAACAAATCATATGCGTAATCTTTGAATTCACGTTTACATATATTTATAAACATTAATAATTATGATCACTATAAACAATTTATTTCATATGAAATAAATTGTTTGTTTTTTTAACGAGATTCCATCTATTTACTCGTTTAGAAATACACATGTTTTGTGTCTGACAATGAGTGTAATAATCGTAGTAATTTGTCCAAGTTTTCTGTTACACGTTGTTGCAACTATTAAGAGTGTTGTCACAGTTTAGCGGTACCTTTTAAGGGTGCTTGCAAATACAATACAGAGTCTATGAGATAGTAAAAATAGACTGATTTGGCATAGAAAATTTATAAAGCAATCCTACAACGCAGTGGAAGGGTTTGTTTTAATTTGATTGACAAACGGAATGCCTATAATTAAATAATATCGTTAATAATTCTGGAAACGGCGAATATAACTCAAACAGACGAGACTCATATAACTGACGAAGTCTGATAATCATTTTTCTTACAGACCAGTACATACATCTCATGTCCTTAGCACAACTTATGCACAAGTATGACAGGTTCTTCGATAGAAAATACTTAGACACATTTCACACAATATTTCACAAAAGTGAGCATGTGAATAAAAGCAGAAATAACTTTGCGACAGGGGTTTCTTGTGATAAAAGACTTATGTAAATGTTGACAATCTGGACAATTTTGTGATATGAATTTTCGATCCACGTTTTATTATTCTCAAAACTTAGACGAAATTATTTCAGACATATTCAGTATTTGCAATGATTTTAGTACTGCGAACCTGATCCGTCAAATCCGTTTCTCTGATATGAACATATTATGGTAAACGTTAATAGTAGGAAGGAAAGTCGACCAACACGATTATAAATTGAAGTTTGCTTCAAATGTTTTTTAATTGTCTCAAACTGAGTTCCAGCAGGGCACGTTAACATATCTTCTATTGAAAGGTGTGTTCGCGTGTCCTGAGTTCCAGTAAGTTTTTGCTGAAGATCTACCTGAAACTTCTTTCTCATACATTTCTTGTCGAAAAAGCATAGTCTGTGCTATTTAGCAAAAAATTCTATCCGAAACTTATTTTGGCATGAGACTACTTCAAAGCTGACAGAAACGACTAACGAGCTCATCAAAAACAATGCTTTTCCCGTGATTTTTATGAGCATTTTCTTCGTGTACGTATACAATGTTCTAAACTGTGATGTTACATAAAACTTTGTACACTTTGAGCATTGCTTTCATTGCAATCTCTACAAATACAAGGAGTTAAAGGTTGAATAATGGAACGCTTGAATGATTGAATAATTAATTGACTAAAAATAAAAATAATAATTATTAATAAAATTTACTAATTTATCAAATGAATAACGATAATAATTTATGGCAAAGAGAGAAGGTGATTTCAGTTTTCAAGAGGTCTCAATTCGTGTAAACAAACTAAAAAAAACAACTGGCTGGTCTGGGAGCAAAACCACTGTTTTGCTCCCAACGTAATCAGATGGGAAGTGCAGTCTGTAATTTTATGCAATTTGATTTGGTTGTTACGGGAAACAACAGTGAGACCCCCTGAAAAAGGAAATTACCTTGTCTACTCTCCTTGATTTATGGACTTCATTTTCTCCACTCTTGTCAAAATTTACACAAATTTTGGTGTTCATGATGGACTCAGGTTTATAAATTCTGTTTCGAATATGTACTATATTATTTATGGGGAGATTTATTCTGTCCAAATTGATTTTGATTTTTCATTGATTGATTTATTTAACTGTCAGACCAAATATCTTGTGTTCGCAAAATTGAGATCTCGATTGCTCACATTTTGATTTTATGACTTCGATTTTATTTTGGCTAAATCTTTAAGGTAGACTGGTGATTTGAATTTTTACTGGTGTCAAGAATCTTATGTACCAACAATTCGGCCGACGATTTTTTACGACGTTGAAATTTCTTCCACCGGTGGAATTAATTCTGTGAAGACTTTTAATATACCTGGATTTTCCCCAAAATGGTTGTGTCGAGAATTCTAACTTGTCTAGAATTTTGAGTCAAAGTCTGGAAATATTTTGGTGAGTCGGATTTTTGTTGTAGGAAACCTTACACGCATCTACATTCTCGAGTGTCCAGAAATTGGTTTACGGCTCTTGTTCAGCTAGGGGTTGTACTCTTGTAATAGAGTTCTACTAGTTAGGACCAACTAAATCCGCCGACACCACCAGCTTATTTATAAAGTCGATTAACATTGCCTTATTTTCTAATTACTGAAACAAATTGTGGCACGGCCAAACCCTTCGAGTTAGTACGTAAAGGTAAAGTAATTTTAAATTGGAATTGGAGTTTTCTTGCCATTCTTGCGATCTAAAACAATATCTCACCAGTCAGCTAGTTCCAAATTCTTTTTGTTTTCAGGAAAAGTGAAAAATTGAGACGAACTGGATCTACGCAGAAATGGTCGATTCATAGCTTAGAATTTTCAGGAAACACTTGTGAATGTAGTGTTGAAGTTCGTTTGTCGAAACTTTCAAGTATTCACTGCTTTTCTCGAAATAAAAAAAGCTGAAATACAGAGAAAAACTCTATCTTCCACCTCGCGTAGCGCACGAACCTACTTTCAGTTGGAGATGAGATATTTTGCCTGAGATTCCACTTGATCTTTCCGACGGGGCATTCTACTTGTTTGTACCTACTGTTGTTGTTGTGGTTGCTGACAATACATATTAATCACCCTGTATTATAATGAAGAGTCGGAAATACATCCACAGAAAATTAGCGTGCCTGTCGACCGCGATACGATGCAAAATTGGATTATTTTATTTTGAGAAAAAGTACAAAACTCACATTTGTCAATTTAAGAGTTATGGAACGAGTGTGTTGAAATATTAGATATGTTAACGTTTTATTCAATTTCTCTAAAACTGTTTCACTCT
>JAQFYE010004221.1:0-13766 GCA_034694305.1 Protaphorura glebata
CGGTCGTGCCCAACGTTCGCGTTATGTACTTGACGTACTGCACGTCACGTACAGTACGTTTGGTGGGAATCCGGCTTTTACCTTCACAATTCATGCCCACTTATAATATAATGCCTCAGTCCTTTGAAGTGTCTTAATTATTTGACAATTGTAATTCTATAATGTTAGAATGCTTTCCACACGATTTTTATATTAGAATCGTTGAAGCAAGCCTCGGGTTTCTGGAGTGATGTTTTTTGAACGATTCAACATTCATTGTGCAACGTCTCATTGAAATTCTGCTTTCAATTCTGTACAATTTTTCTTGTAAATCTTAAGCAAATGATTTTTATGTTTGTGACATTATGGACGTATTTCATCTTCATGTCACGAAACTTACACTTCATTTTTTTCTGCCATTGCGGACTTCCTGATTGATTATCCTGATGGAATATCCGTATATCTCTTTTCTTGGTCGACCTATTTTAATTTTGCTACCAAAATGAGTGACCTGGAGTGACGAGTGACCTCGACTTAACTGGCCTTAGTGTCCCTAATGCATTCTAAATACGGAAACGGTCTCGTAATTTGCATATACATTTAGCTATGGAGATAAGTTTTTTCAAACTCTGGTTCGTTTCGCTGTGCAATTTCGTCGAATTATGCGTTTCCTGCATTCTATTATTGTGGAGTGGTTGTCGGACGCTTGCGCGCGGAAAACCTTTTCTTATACCCCACGGGTGCAAAAATAAGCATCTCGGGTATATTCCCGGGTGCTTTGGGTATTTACAACACTATTTGGTACTAATTTGTCCGAGCTATTCGGTTTACAAAATACTGGATACTAGGTACATAATAATATAGACTTTTGAATAATATTATAAAGCAAATACCGGTTGATTTGACCTCTCCGACCTGTTTGGTCTCTTCAGCAAGTCTTTTTAATCTTTGTTCCTCGGTTTCTGCCGATTCCTCACCCGTGCCTTGACCTTGACCTTGTTCTCTTGGTAATCCTGCAGTTTCCTCAGTTAATCTGACCTCTTTCGCGAGTCTTTCTAATCTCTGTTCCTCGGTTTCAGCCGATTCCTCACCGGTAGATTGACCTTGACCTTGTTCTCCCGATAATCCTCTAGCTTCCTCAGCTAATCTGGCCTCTTCAGCAAGGTTTTCTAATCCCTGTTCCTCGGGTTCACCTGATTCCTGCCTTTGACCTTCACTAATTCCTTCTGTACCCTCACCTTGTACCTCCGAAGGTCCAGCTTCCTCGGCGCCACCTTCCGCACCCAATTGGGTTTCAGGAGACCTTTCACCGCTAGCTTGACCTTCCGACATTCTTTTGCGTATCTACCAGCTGCAGCTGCAATTTAAAAACGAAAAAAAAATGATTACAGTCAACCGTTAAACTTTCTTTGTACGCATTAAGATTTACACCGGTTGATCCAATCAATACGTACGAATTTTGCAAGTTCAATATAAGAATGTTTGGGAAATAGTTTGCATAAAATGTATTTCATTTATATCGGCATTCCTTTTAATCTAAGTATCCACACATTAGAAGGGTTCTCTATTTACCAAACTTTCTTATATTGAACTAATTTAAAAGGAATTGGCGAGTTCGATATATAGAAGTTTTGTTGAGGGTATTATTGAGATACGCCAGTCAAAATCTATACCTTTCGACCAGTGTTTCGGCCCACAAATTGAATTAATTTTTTACTCATCAAACTGCTTTTTATTTAACAAATCTTGCATAATGTGAATTCGATATACGGAGTGCTTGGTATTACATTACCTGTAATGTATGTCCAAACGCTCACTTTAAACAGTAATTTCGTCTGGTTGACTTTAGGCTAATTGTGGATGGTCACTCATGGCGCTTCGCTACACTCGAAGTTGATGTGATGACAAATTATTATGCTAACTTAAAATTTAATTCCGATTAACATTAACATGCAGCGCAATTTAATTCAATATCATTGGAATCAAGACCGAAAGTTGGAAAGAAATTGTTTGTTTGTTTGTTTACGAAGCGCTAAATTGGATCGAGCATGACGTTTGCGTGGAGACATGACCTTATGGCCAACGGGCGTGCATAACATATCTTACCAAGAATGAGAATTATCTCAATTGAAATTATCCATACTACTAAGGATACCCTTCACTAGGCCGAATGGAAAGGAATCGAAGAAATGTATGTTCTTGGCCATCATACGAATACAAGGACTCTGGTTTAAATGAGAAGAATGCTTGTGTACAGATACGAATTGACTAGTTTTTCATTAGGTTTTCAGTCAACATTTATTCACACAAAGATTTCACAGCATCAGCGGATCATAAAAACGTAGATTCATATACATATCACGTGATGTATTAATTATTAGCTGCCCATTTTTTAAATTTTGGAAGTGTTTCATTCATTGTCGACTCTGTGTCGGAACTGCTGGATCAGAACAGAACCACTTGGCTTCACGAAAGAAGAATATTAACAGAAAGAAAGCCAAGGATCATACCACGACTCATAGAAAGAAAGGTTGTCTCACTCTTCATAAAGTCTGAAGCGCGACATGAAATATCCGGCAGGTCGGCGCCACTTGTGCTTATCTCTGAACAATCACAACCCTAGCTTATATGCTATGCAAGTTAATGTAGATCTCAGTGAGTTGATAGATATTTTATATAATAATGATACTACAATAAGAATAAGAATAAGAATAAAATAAGAATAGTAAATAATAATGATAATAAAATAAGAACAATAAATGAATATTTTTATTCAACCAAAGATACGTGTAGCGTACGTTTCGAATAATTGCTCAACTAATCGATACTTAATTCAGCTTCGCCTCTTTCATTTTTCTCTTTTCATTTTTCGGTTAAATAACTTACGTAGAAAAACATACGGACTGAAACATAAAAACGTATAATTTTAGCAATTAATTGCGATCTATGATCTTCGTCAGAACACCCTAAATCTTCCGAGCACATTTGAAAAGACCTGATATTTGAAAATAACGATTCCATTATGAGACCAACGAAAATTCCGTTCGCTAAGTGAGTCTCGATTGCTGGTTCCACATATTTGTCTATTAGGTTGAATAGTGATATCGATGGATATTTCAAGCCACCTAACGACTTTAAATTAGTGTAGGAGGATTCAGGTGCGGTTGAACAATCTAGGCTATCACAACTTAACGAATTCAGACACAAGATACAATCGGAAAATAGTTGCTTTTTGTGTGCTAAGTATCCACATAACTAAAAAAGCAATGACGGATTCTGTCCATTTTGTTTTGCGTAGTCATGGTCCAATTCAATTGCAGAATATGGGTGTCGTTGGATTTGATCATTCATGATCTTATTTATAATCATATCATCCAACCCTTTGCGCTTTTTTTGAGAAGTCTTACTTCTATTTTTCGAAAGGTTCCTCGATGTTTCCACATATTCAAATAAGAGTACCGGGCAGTCTTCAGTTGTTCTAACATTTCCTTGCAATTTCCTTGATGTCGGAACATATAGACAGAGAAGGCGGTATAGGTAGAAAAAATTAGGCACAGTAGGGTGACTATCGTCTCCGTTCATTGATCTGATCAATCCAAAGAATTTCTCAAGACAGTCCTGATTAAATTTGGCAGTCAGAATGTATGTAAATCCGATGGATGATAGAAATTCGATTAAATCAAGTGTGCTTTGGATGGTGACTCTAATTGAGGACATTGTTGTGTCGCTAGCAAATGTGTTTGGAGTCCACATCTTCACTGGAGTGGACACTAGAATTGGTTGTGGTTTTACGTTTATGATATTGAAAAAGTCCTTCAAATCATCGACTTGCAAACTGCTCTTCCGAATTCCAATTTTTGAATGTGTCGCGTTCAAGGTGTCAAAAATGTTATTCAAGTGCAGTGTGAACTCTTGGATTTTTTCAGTACCTTGCATTGAACTTACGCCTTTCTCACGATAAAACTGAAACGCCGTAGAAACGGATTTGCTAAACAGCTGAGTGGCAAGTTTTACAGTCATCTTTTGAAACAACTTAGGATCCATATGTGCACTTGAAAGCTTAGGCACAGCCCGAACTTGCAGCTTCATATCCTCTTTTAACAGCGATTCATAATGAAACCAGTTTATTATTTTACCATCGAATTTAACGATCCTCTTCTTCAAAAAATTATTCCGAATGCATTTCATGATGTGAGGAACGTCGGAAAAGAAATGGAGAAACCTGGACATGTCGCATGGGTGTTCAATTTTATTAATCACGGATCCGGCCTTTCCGTTGATACCAAAAGTAGTCCACATGCTTTTATTTGTGGAAGCACCATCTGAAATGACACTGGCAACGTTAACTCCACAATTCTCAAGACGCGTAACACAACTTATAAGAAGTTTAGCAAGAATAAATCCTGGAGCAGCCCCTCTAGTGGCGAATGCACCCACAGGTTGTATCCAATTTGAGGAAAGAGACCGAATCATAAAAACCAACGCATGGTCAGCCATATGTGATGTCGGCTTGCTTCTCTGCAGGTACTCTTCTGTATAGTCACCATAACCGTGAAATTCCATATTGAACTTATCAAACTCAAGGGCTTCGCGAACTTTGATTTCGTCAAACATAAGTACAATATTATTGTTCCTTCTGTCTTTTCCCGAAAACGCACTTGAAGGTTGTTTGAAAACAAAATCAGTAAAGCCAAATTCACACGGTATTGCGGCCACCAACTTATGGAGGGTAGTTGGATGCGGAAGAGGCAAGATGTGATTGTCTCGAAGATGTGCATATCCCTTCGGGCTTTTAATTTTCAAAAGGATGCACTGCAGCAGCCAATCAGCCTCGTATCGATTACCATTACTTGACTTTGCTTTAGCCACTTTAACAGATGTCATTATCGCCAATTTTGTGTTATTCGGTAAGCCGACAGCTTGTTGAATTGAGTCTACAAGTGTTTGCTCGGTGTGCAACTGAAATTTGTTTCTCATTGGTTTAAATGCCAAACGGGTTGTCGCTAATTTTGCTTGGGTCCTCCTTAGTTCTGCTGTCCTGTTCCTAAGATTCCTTTTATCTGCTTGAGCACGTGATTTCGAGTCGGTGGAAACAGCATGGTGTGTCATTTTCATAGTAGTTCGCGTCTTTGCTCTACTTTTAATGATAGTTAGATTTTTCTTTAATTTCGCACAACTTTCACACACCGCCTTTCCGGAGAAAATATCACAGGTGAGTGAAAACCAAATTCCGTGACGCTTGACACCTGATGAGCAATTCGAAATTTCCGAGAACTGAGAGAGTCCTTGGCACTTCGTCGAACTCATAAGATGATTAATTATTGCATTTACATCTTCACCACCCGTAATTGGTTTCGGGAATCTGTGTGACATGTCCTTTCCTCTTCGGATACGGTTGGGATATGAAGTTCCTTTACCTATAAACGGTTTATTATAAATTTACATGTGTTTATTCAATAATTACATTTGCCCATCCGACAACATCCACCCATCCATCTTCACGTATGGAAATTCGGAAAATAATTTCGAATTCCGATTTTTTAATTCGAATTGCTATTTCTTCCGATTTCGAATTCGAATATATTCAAAAATTCCGATTCCAATTAAAATTCGAATTCCGATGTTTTAAAAATTTGGATTCCAATTCGAATTCCGATTTAAATTCTGCTCAAAGTACCGATTTTTTTCGATTTCGAATCCATTTTCCATCCCTGTCCGTCTCTGATACTAATTAAATTTGAACAATTGAATAACTTACTTCAATGAGTGACTCTATCATGAAGAACGATTTCTGATTCGACGGACTTGTATTCAGCTCGGCAATGGACAGCATGGATTTGGAAGTTGACCTCAGAATCCAATTGTCGTTTGGCATGATGATCTCGTGTCGTCATTTAATTAGGTCCGATAGGCTAAATGCTTCACCAGCAGAATCTGTCGTGGAGACCTCCGGAAGAAATAACTTCATCCTTTTGCTCACCACAATATTTGTCCGCTCAACCGGCGGTTTTTTTTCTTGCACGTCACATTAAAATATTCCGGGATGACTGAGTTAGAAAATTGTGTCGGAACTGCATCAGGTGTGAGCGTCCAATTAGTTTTAGGTTCTCTTGCAATTATTTTTCCGTCCAGACTGACGAACCGTTCTTTCACAAGAACAAGATACTTATCTTCAAAATGCATAAAACAGAGTCTTGATTTATGAAAGTCCCATTTCTTCCCATCACGTTTTGGAATAATTTTGATCCATTCACTTTTTAACTGATCGTTCCCATTTCTAGGGAATTTGAACAAATGGGTTTTGTTGCCGTTATGGCCAGACTTGCAACCGGGTAAAAAACATGACCCAGACATTTTAATTTAACAGTATCAAACTATTTAGCAAACTAATTTTAGAACCCGTTCATGCACTTTCTATGATCTCGCGCTCAGAAACAGAGATTTTCAACAGTGCCGCCACTCTGGTGCCGACTTCAAACCCTAATTCAAACTCACACGCGTAAACACATAGGAGTGAGACAACCTTTCTTTCTATGAGTCGTGATCATACAAAGGAAAAAACGGAAGTTTCCCCCATCTTCCTCAGGTGGATCTTTATGACATGCGCATGCGAGAACGATATGAGGTTCCTTCTGCCGGAATTCCTAAGGAGACAAAAAAATTAAGGTCGAATTAAGATAAGTTCTTTATACAGGGTGTCCCAGAGAAAGCGCACATTTGTTTGGGTATTTTTCGTTGTTGAGCGGTTTAACCCCATTGCCTGTAATGTAAATTTTCGTAACTAAGCCAACATATCATCAAACAAATGTGCGCTTTCTCTGGGACACCCTGTATATCGGTGTCGAACCGATTGATTGAAATTCGAATTAGCACTAAAGTCATCAAATATAGAAACTATAGTGGATGACTGTTGTATGGAAGTTTAACTATCTCCTTTGAATATTTTCTTACGAGACAAAATTTGTATTCATCTGGATCATTTCCAGCGGTCCAGAGTGAATTGAAATCTTCAGCTGAAGCACGATCCGAATTCTTGACCCAATCTGGAGGAGCCGAATCATCTCCACGAGTTGGAGGGTGCCAATTGAAGCCGTAGAGAAAAGTAAACTCTTTAGACACATTCACCATTGATTGGTGGACTTCGGCATGGATGCATGGGAACAACTCCGTCCCGTACCGTAACCCTAAGAATTTTACAAGATTGATTTAACTATATTGGTTAAAATGAATCATATTTTATCTATCAATGAATCATATGAATCAGATCTACGGGGTGGTACATAAATTTAATTTTGACTTTCTTTCTGCAGCTGAAATAAAAAGCGAAACGCGGAGTATGCCGACCCCGAAAATGTAAAATTTCGAACGTATTAAAAAAGCCACTGCATATTTGTCACTAGAATTTGGAACTACACTTGGGAATTTCTAGAAAATCGCGGTATTAGGTGAGAAATTCCGCCAACGCTATTCAAAAATCGGATGTCTTTCGAGAGCCAATCGTTCGAAACCCCGAGTTATGGAATTCTAATGTCAAATTACCTTCCACAATAATTCAAGTTTTGCGTCTTGAGTATGTTCTTGTCTGAAAACGGGGACGCCATAAATTCCAAAAATCGTCAAAGTAGGCCCTGGTCTGGAGTCAGAAATGCGGAGTCATTTTCAGCCAGACGAATCTCAAGAGTAGCAAATGAGTGAGGAATGAAACCCATAGCAGGGCTTGCTACAATCTTTTTGGGCTGGCGCTTGAAATTTTTCAGAGCCTCCATCTGAATCCAGAAATAATACAAGTTAGGAATTTGTGATCCGTAAATTAATAATATTGCGAACTAGCATGCAGGTTAAAAATAGTGATAGCGCTGGGAATAAAACCCAGGAATTTAGTTTAACTGCCATATGAACTGCCATCGCCAGCGGGTATAGTATATGGCAAACAGTAACCAACTGGCAACTTCTTAAATCGGGGTATTCGCACCTTAGTCGAGTGCCGAATATTCGGCGTCGACCAAAAGTCATCCTGCCAAATGTGACCGATTGGTGGAATATTTATGCTATTAATTGACTGTATAATTTACCTTGTAAGTCATTGGCAGGCTTGACACATTAGTGATCACATACATGCTAATGATATCCCCATCAACATGTCTCGATGGTTGGTCATACTGCGCCACTCTTAAGACGCTGAGACGAAACACCCCCGCTCCAAAATCTAAAAATTAAATTCATTTTAATTCGAAACCACGCACACGAATGAACCTAATTATTCCAGAAACGTATACAATTGAAATTTTACCCGCATCATCGTAATTGGACATGTCTCCCCAATAAGCACCAGGTACCACCTCTTGTTCAACATTTTGGACCTCGGCTTCAGCTGGCAAAATGTCTGGCTCAGTTTCCGACGACATCCTTACTTCGTCCAACCGGACGCGCGTATCCAAGAATTTTCTAGAAAAATCAGTCCTTGGAGAACGATAGTGTCCAGAGCTCGGAGGAAATAAATCAGTCCATATGGAGAGGACATTACGGTCTCCCCTAGTTACGTGGACAATTGCGGCCTACCCTCGTCAGCAATTTTAGACAATTCCGATTCCATACAAAACTTCAAAAATTAAAATAGTGGGTGAAATAATCGATTAAATTAATACTATTGTAATTTAATCCGGTGTATGAACATTTAAATTGAAAAAATGGTTCGGAAGTCCCGGAACCCGCATCTAAGTTCCTTGACATGTGAGCATATGAGGCAAGCGGTGCGCGAAACGATAAATCCGACGTGGGAGACACCTCGCGAATAAAACATTAAACTGAAGTTTGCCTTTGTTTTGTTTTTACAAACAATAATGTCCCCTTTATATTGCCCTCATTCTTCCAAGGTCCAAGCCGGAACAGGCGTTAAATGTCAAACGTATTGTTCAATTGCACTTCCAGTTGTACTCGTTTCATTAACTTACAGATTATGCTAAGATTCGGAATACGTTATCAAGGAGTTCTTTGCTCTTCGTGACAATGTCTGAGGCCGAGATTTGGTATCCGGTTCTAGCCAGAACAGGCGTTAAATGTCAAACATATTGTTCAATCGCGCTTCCAGTTGTACTCGTTTCATTAACTGACAGATTATCTTAAAGTTTGGCATGTTATCAAGGGGTCCCTTGCTCTTTCGGACGATGTCTGTGACTAACGTTCAACATCCGGTTCTGGTCGGAACAGGAGTTAAGTGTCGAATGTTTTGTTCGACTGCGCTTCCAATTGTACTGGCTTCTTTACGGAACGATTGACTTGAAATTTGGCATACGTATTCGAGGTACCTCTTCCGGACATTGTCGATAATTAACTTGTGACATCATGTGCAACTATGGAGTATGAGCTTATGACCTTATAAACCCGAGGTGTATAACTCGATGAGGTACTGTTTCTACCGTACACTGGTCATCGGTATTTTTTTTTGTGGCGAGCGGGTTAAGAAGGTCCCTTATGGAAGTAGGTACCTGCGATGCATATGCTATTATGCCCACGTAAATAGGATAGCATGGGTTGGGCTGAGGTGATTTTAAAGGGTACACTATGTAGCAGGCATTCGTCCGTTTCTGTACAATGTTGCATGCGGCCTCTTATCATTTCGCTATGGGGACTGTTCGATTCTCGTCAACCGACAATGCATGCTAGTTGTTTTGAATAGTTTTCTCTTTACTAATACGTTATGGAGTCTTCCGAAGACCCAATGGTAAGCAGTTTAGCAGTTAGGTCATTTCATTGGTTTTGAATAAAATCGGTGATGTTTGACGATTCCCAGCGCAGTGTCGTCTAGTCTGTTCAGAGCATAAATAACAAGATGAATAATGTGTACAGATACCACTTGACTGTTTTTCAGTGGAAGTCTTTATTCACGAAGAATTTCATTGCAGATAATAACAGAAACGCAGGTTTAGATACATATCAAGTTATAAATAGTTATCTGCTGATTTTTAATAATTTGGAAGTATTTGATTCAAAGTCGATTCGGTGTCTGAACTGTTGGATCCTGGCATCCTGGTCACCTGCAGCAGGAGTGATTCGAGTGGTCACCAAAAATGATGAAGGAGAAAAAGTCCTATGATAAGACATATGAGGAAAGGAAAGATTGTTCCGCAGGGGTTATATTTCGCGCGTGGGTTGTTAGATCGTTTGACGACATGTTGAGATTCCTTAACTCGGAATTCCTAGGGGAGGAAGAAAATTAAGTTTGCATTAAGAAAAAAGCACCTTGAATTAAGAACTTCTTTATAACACGATGTAGAAAGGATTGATTAAAATTCGAATTACTCCTAAACTCATCAAACATGCAACTGTTTGAAGATTAACCCGTCATTAAATAATTCCTTACAAGAAAACGTATGTATTCATGTGGATCACTTCCAGCGGTCCAGAGTGAGTTGAATTCCTCGGCAGAAGGCTTTCCACAATTCTTGGTCCATTTCATAGGAGCAAGATCAAGATTACTTATTAGGAAGATCACGACCTTGTATTCGCCATCACCCACTGAAACATACACCGTTGATCCATGTACCTCGGCATGGCTGGTTGGGAACGAATCTGTTCCGAACCCCTAAAATATTTACAAGATTGGTTTAACCATATTGATTGAAATTAAATATTCAAAACAATGTACGGGGTGGTACAATAATTATTATTCCGTTTCTACTTTCCGCAGCCGATATGTAAAGCCACGCACATAAAAATTCGATACTTTTTACGACGATGTCAAAATCAGAATGGAAGGCTGAGTAGAAATATTTGAAATATTCGTCAATTTTGACGCAAATGTGTCCTCAAATTAAATCAAAGAAAGTCGAGTTAATTTGCAATTTATATACCCTCTTCTGTTGTGTTTAAATGAAAAGGCAGATTTTCCATAAGAATTTGCTGCTATAGTTAGTAATTTCTACAAAATCAGTTAATCAGTATCGAGTGAGAAATTCAGTCAGCGGTTTTTAAGAATCGGAGGTCGCAGGTCGTTTTCTCGTTGAGTACAAAAACTCCCTGCAAAACGAAAATCTCATACTTCCTAAGATTATGATTATGGCATTTTAGAGAGGCAATCACTCGGAACCGGGTTGCAGAATTTTAGTTGTCAATTAAATTACCCGCCAGAACAATTCAAGTTTCGTCTCTTCAACATGTTCTTCTCTGAAAATGGGGGCCCCGTAAATAGAAAAATATGCCAAATAAGGCCCCAGACATTTTGGAATCCTAGAGTGAGACGAATTTCAATATTAGCCACAGAACGAAGTGCAATCCAACCCATTTCAGGGGTTGGTGTAATCCTTTTGGTGTGAAAATCTTGGTCCAGAGTCCAGAACCTCAATCTGAGTACAAAATCAATTCAAGTTTAGTAATTTTTGGACCGTATTATTTTCTTTGCGTACTTTAGTCCAATCTGTCACTCAAGTTAAAGATAATGATAGCGAACGCTTGGGATCAAGCCCAGGACTACAGATTTCGTGGGGACCGAATATTCTACATCAACGAAAGGTCATTAGACCAAATTTTGTGACCGATTAGCGGAATATTAATGCTTCTAACTTGCCATGTAAGTCATTGGTAAACTTGAAGTATTTTGGATCGCAAATATGCCAACAGGATTCCCTTCAATATGTGTCGATCGTTGGACAAAATCCACACGTTCTGGAACGTTGAGACGAAGCCCTCCGCAAAAATCTAAATATTAAAATCATTTTAATTTGAAACCATGTATGAGCCTAATTACCATATACGTATAATAATATTATATTGAAATTTTACCCTCATCTGCGTATTTTGTCATTTCTCCCCATTGAACACCAGGTTTTCGCTTTTGGTCAACTGTTTTGACCTCGTCCGGCAAAAAATCAAACTCCGTTTCCAACATGTCACCTGCAATTTTCATCTCAGCAACAGACATCCTTACTTCGTCCACCCTAAATCGTGTTCCCAGTTTTGATTGTTTTGTGGTACTACCTATAATTTTATGATGGTTAATTAGCAGTAAAAAATAATCTAGAGGAGAGCTAATTTTAAAAAATGTGTTGCCCGTAAAATTGCCAGCTAGGACTGAACTCTGTCAAACATATTTCCAATTTTTAGTTTGTTTTGCAGCAAGCATACAATCCAAGCTAAAGCGTTTCCATGTAATTTAAAATATTTGATCGGGGAAATACATTAGGTGGCAGAAATCATGTTTATGTCTTACTAGAGAAGAAAAGTGAAATGTACATTCTGTTCATCATTATCTCACGTTTCCAGGTGAAGAAAATTCGATTTATTCAGTAGAGATAAAATACAATTCTCTATAATGAATTACTTTTCTCGGTCCTCCGTCCTTCTTTCGAATGCAATGGCATCAATCAATCGCATAATATTATCGGAGTAGTCAGTAGTCAGTAGTGTCGTATATCGCGCCGCGCTATTCACTAATAACATTAATTAGTAGCCCAAATGCTAAATACATGTTTCGACCTTCCAGTCTCACCAGGCGGGGAAGCGTTTAAAGGAAGCGCACCTAACCAATGACCAACACCGCACAATTAACCGCTATGTCACTCACCCTTGGCCAACCTCTGGAGTCACCATGTTTTCTTGTTTTGAACTTTTCAGATCGATATTGAGTCTAACCGAACCTATAGAACCTGACGGCTTTTTCCTTCTAATTTATTCGTTTCTTGTCTGACTCTCACTGAACTCCTAAATAACAAATTATGGATTTCAGAATTTTTAACTTTTAATGAATTCTGATTGTTTACCTTTGAAAACATTTCAAATGCTCGGGACACAATTTTATCCACGCCTAAACTTTCCCTGAAAGACAATTCTGGGTTCCTTTGTAGAATTGTGGGAATGACGACGAGCAGCTCAGAGAAAAAGTTGTAACTTTGATATTAGAACATAATCTAGGCCAGGATTTAAAATTTGGATAGTTTCTTCTGTAGAATGAACAAAGCTCAATCACGATTTGAATATACTCTGGCTCAGCTTATCTATAATATGAAACATTTTTTCCACTTTTGTAAAGAATAGTTTAGTTCGGACAAACTCATATGAGAGAGTGTTGGTTCTTGTGGGAGAACTTTTCTCCCAATAATTATCCCTCCGCGCTGTTCTGATTTTATCTTTAGGATTAGACAATTATTTGCGGAATATTTGAAAACGAGCTAAAAATTGTACTCTTTTAATGATTTTGCGCATAACTTTTGAATTTATTGAAGCATAGGGCCGGGTCAGGATCGACCCGTGGCACGTATTGCGATGAGTTTCAGTTTTCACTGTCCTTCACACGAGAATAATATATTTGTAAGATTCAATGTTTCAAATTCCGGTGAAGATGAAAGCAATCAATCGCACAATATTTATGTAACAAGCATTCGTCCTTGTTTGTACAATGTTGTCTGCAGCTGCTTATCATTTCGATATACATGGACTGTTCGATTCTTGCGGACTGGCAAAGCACGGCGCACGGTTGTCTTGAATACCTTCGTCTTAACTAGGTCTAGGTTTAAAAACCCAAAAACTAATCAGTCAGGTCAACGAATTTTTATTAGAATCGGCTACGTTTGACAATTCCCAGCGCAAAAACTCGTTTAGCGTGCATAATTGAAAGTAGAAATGATGTGAAGAATGTATACAGATTAGGGTTGTTAAATTCTCGAGCATTTAATATTTGAGAATATTCTTGAGAATATTCTCGAGAATATTCTCGGAAATATTCTCAAGTCCTGTCGCATGTAGCCCCAAAGTCTTTCAATTCATTCTTGGACTAATGTAAATGACGAAAGCTT